>VTPC01005885.1:0-45021 GCA_011009095.1 Ignelater luminosus
TTTGGGTTAAAAAACGCTCCTGCAACTTTCCAAAGAACAATGGATAATTATTTTTTTTGACTTATCTTTAATGTTATTCATAATTAGAATTGTCTATTTATGACATCCGTTCCTAATCAATAATGTCATGATCTTTCGCTATTAAGTTTAAGATGAGGTTTCTGAACTTTCATATTTGTATCACACTAACGGAAGTCATAATTGTTAATGATAAGAAATGTATTAAATAGTGGAAATATCCAAGAATGAGTCAGTAGCTGTTTGGGTTGATAGTTGTCTTGTTATAATACATTTTGATTTTTATTCAAAATAAATAAGTTGTACTTTAAAAATTGAATTTCATTTTTGTGTACCAAAAAGGCAAATAATATAATTCGCCTGCTTGCTGTACTGCCTATGGTAACAACACTAGGGTTTGGTTTAGTGGCTAAGTATCTGCTTGTATATTGTAGCTATTTGTGGTGCCTGCTTAGTTTAATATATAGATTGGGCTTGATTGGTGTTTCCTTTCAATAGTAAGGTCTCCAAGTCTCTTATTTCAGCCGTCGACCCCTTAAGGACAAGGTGGGAGAGTAAACCCCCTTATCAAATCTGGCGCCCGAGCACCGGCTTGCGCTAGATAAGACACCATCTCGTTTTGACAGAAACTTTGATGATTAATAGGTGTTCGGTAACTTCCCTACCGTGACTAACTATTAGTTCACTACTTAATCTGTACACTTTAGTAGATTAATAAAATTTAGTGTAATGTAAAATGAATCGTAACGGTAAGAGCATATAAACCAACATATTTCAGTAAGCATCAACTAGATTTTTCTTGTTTTATGAAAATCCGAAACCTCATATTTGCCATAGAAATTGAACTGGGTAGACATGGTGGTTGAAGGTTTCTTTTTGAGCGAAGAAATGCATAGTGTAAGATATCTGCAATTTATTGCTAATGGAGATTCGAGCGTATATGCACATATAAAGCAGAAAGTGCCTTATGGGAAATCTGTTTCAAAAACTTGAGGAAAATAAAAAGCGATACAACGATTGATTTAAACGGTAGAAAACTTTTTAGCCGAAAAAAGATTTTGACCTTAACGAAACGAACAAAATGTTCTATTTATGAACATTCCAAGAAAGAAAATCCTGATGTAAACCTTCTTAGAAATGACTTAAGAAATGGCTTGCTTGCATCATGTTTTTGGCGATCATTCAGTTTGTCGAGAGGGTATTTGTAATGATGTGGGAAAACAAGATGTAATTAATGTATAATCATTTGCAAGGTATATTCGAGTTCATGTTTAAAAAATTTGTAGGTTTCAAAGGACGTTATTAAAAGTATCCAAGCAGAAACGGTTGGGCAATTTGGAAATAAAACTTTTGAAATGGAAAGGCAGCAACGCCTAACAGCTTCCCCGTTTGGAAGTATTATCAACCGCAGAGCTCATGCGCCATACCATAATATGGTTAAATCCTGTTCAAAACCATCTTTTTTTTCAACAGATGCTCCAGAGTATGGAATTTGTAAAGAAAATGTGGCCATACTGAAGCTTGAACAGCAATATAATTTAAAAGTTGAGAAATCTGATCTGTGGATAGATGAAAAATATGTTTTTTTGGATGTTTCACCAGATGGCAGCTTTTTAACTTTTTTTTATTGTTGTTTCTTAATTGTTATATGTGATTATTTATATAGCGCTTGTTGGTGAAGATGCTGTTGTAGAAGCTAAATGCATTTATGCGCCCAATTATTTGGCAATTTAGAAGAGTTACTTTATAGTTTATGTCACTGATAACATACCTATATGTGTGGAAGAGATTATGAAAGACACGGAGATTTGGGAATCAAAAATGATACCAGAGATTGTCCAAAGAAAATCAAGTGTGTCGATCCACCATTTATTAAAGAGGCTATGGAAATATATAAACAAAGTCAAGAGAAAAAACAGAAGAAGAGACATATCTCTTGAGATAGCGGGGATAACACCTTTAGAAGATGTGGATGAAGCTGCTTCTTGAAACTTGAAAACTAATGCAAAACAGAGATGTGATTATTTGCAAAAACAAAAATGGTTCATGCATCTAACTCTTACTTAACTAGTAAATGTATTAAGTTTGTGCTTTTCTTTATTTATTGTATTGTAATATTTCAGTTTGACACAATTTATGATTTCTCAATTTTGTGTTTTTTTAATAAATGCATTTTCTCGAACGTCCCCTGCCTTATTTATTTGTGTACCTGATATCACAGCTATTAAGTCTACCAACAAAACCAATTAAATTCTTAAGCAGCGTTAAAGGCAGTAACATCAGGAGAATCAATACGAAAGTCTGCAGCTCGCTTTGACATACCCTTTAGTACGCTAAAAGATCGAGTAAAGGCAGGCAAGTGTTATGGTCCTTCATTAGGTAGGAAATGTGTCTTCAATGAAGATAAAGACAAAGAAATTGAAGAACATGTCCTGTTGTTCTCCAAATTGTATTTCAGGTTGACTCTTATCGAACTGAGACGCTTAACCTTCGAGATTGCAGAAACAAATAACATAAAGAACAATTTCTGTACAGACACCAGGCTAGCTAGAAAAGATTGGTTGTATAGTTTCTCAAGCGACATCCTAAGATCAGCTTGAGAAAACCGGAGGCCACAAGTGTATGGTAAATGGAGTAATGGCCTTTAACAAAAAGGAAGTCCAACATTTCTATTCAAACCTGGAACAGGTTGTATCAAAATATAAAATATCGGCAATCAGGTTATATAATGTCGACGAAACGGGAATAACGATGGTGCAAACGCCTTCCCGGGTATTGGGTCCAAAAGGAGTCAAGCAACTCGATGCTTTGATTAGTTGGAAACGGGGGAAAATGTCACTGTTTGTTGTGCTTTTAGTGCAGCAGGACATTATGTTCCCCCTAATGTTCATCTTCCCCAGGAAAAAATTGTCACCTCAGCTATGGAAAGATGGACCACCCTGGACAATATATCACTGCTCCAAAAATGGATGAATGACCACCAAACTGTTTACAGAGTGGCTAAAACATTTTGCCACTCATGTGAACGTATCTGTGGAGAATCCCGTGCTCCTTGTGTGCGACTAATTTGGTGGACGAAGATGATACATGTATAGGTAACAATTCCGGAAGAACTGATTGAATTCTCAAGGCAAATTATAGCTGAAGCAATATTAAAAAGGGCCTTGAAAGAAAGTGGAAGACAGATTTTGTCGAAAAAGTTTTCAATTTTATATTTAACAGGTTGTGTTTTAAAATTATATGTAAACAAATCTGTGTTTGTGGTATTGATCAGTCACCTGTCAAAAACCATATAATTTTATTAATCCGTGCTATTTGTGAGATTGCTCATGTTTTTATATTTGAATCTTTGTAAATATACGAGGGCTGTTTGACGGAAGCGTGACTTTCCGCTAGATGGCGCTGATATCGGTAAATCGAAAACATTAACATATACAGTGGACCTAGCGTAAACTTGCGGGTGAATCTCCGATGCGCACTGGCAAATCCTTCAGAAGGGTGGAGAGAGTTCACTTTTAAGCCGACTTTCCAGGCAGTAACTTGTGTACATTCGAAAAAAAAGTATCACTACTATTTTTCCTATACCTCACAGTAAGTTTACTATTCATTTCGATTTATCTCTAGTAATTGCTATTATTTCTATTAGTTATATTTTTAATATTATTGCTTTGTTATTATATTTATTATAGTATTGATTATCTATCGAATTAATTTACAAATTCTATTTAAAATTCGGAATTCGGGATTCGGCATTGAAGTTTCTCGTCTTATTAGTCTTGTATCTTTATAAATTACATATTTCGATATTTTCATTTAATTAATTATTAATTAATAATTAATAATATGGAGTTTAAATCGAAAGTTAAGAATAAAATTTTGAGTGGTCAGTGTCGTGAAATCATAAGTGCGGTTTTAAAGTTCATGAAGGTAGGATTAAGAAACAACAAAGAATTTAACTGGTATTACAGTCCCTGGAAGAGATTTTTTGATTCCAGTCCAGGTGAACATATGAAACAGTTTATGGCAACTCAAACAAAGGGAAACGTGGCAGAAAGATGTAAAAGACGTTTATTTGAAGATACGCCCAAGAAAACAAAAACGAGTAAGCCTAGTGTTGCACATGCAGACTTGAATTACGGTCCCCTTTCAGACCAGGTAGAAAGTGGAGAGGTAACGGAAGAAGTTGTTCAAAGTAACATAGATTTACTGCAAGTAAGAATTATTACTTTGTACTATTGTATTGTTTTTATCTTTACAGATTGAATGTTGCCTTGTACACACTGTTCTAACATGGTAATGACAGGTCTGGGAAAAAAATTTATTCGGCAGCCAGAGTATGGTATTTGCAAGGAAGATTTTGCTATACAAATATTCGAACAGATGACAGATCTTTCTATAAGAAAAACTGGGCTATGGATATCTTTAATCGATGAATTTCTTTGTGCCTCCCCAGATGGTATGTTCTTCTTTCGAAAAACAAATGCTTATAACATTATAATTTAAGGTCTACCTTTTTAGTTGTATTGTTTAGATAATGGAAAGGGATATGTTTATAATTATATTAATTTACTTCAGAACTAGTTGGTGAGGATGCCCTAACAGAGGTCAAGAGTTTACCATCTCTAACTGACAGAATTCCACCAGGTGGAACAATCAAAGAAGGCATTGAATGCAGTAATAAAAATTAAAAATGTCTCGAAATCACCAACCAAGGTGTTGGCTTGAAACGAAGGCTTGCTTATTACTATCAAGTACAGTGCTACTTCGTGGTCTATGTTAGGGATAGTGTAGAGCTATTTATAGAAGAACTCTTTACAGATGAAGATGTATGAAACAGTGAAATGGTTCCAAAATTATTCAAATTTTACAAATATTGCATGGGACCAGAAATAGTAAGAAATAATATTGGAAAAGGTCTTCCTTGTGTAGATTATAGCTACACTACAGATGAAATTGAAAAAAGAAATAAAAGCATTGATGTAAAACAAAAAAAGAAAAATAAATAATCGAACTACTTGAATTCTTTGATATAATCAGAGCTTGAATAGAGAATGTGCATGTGACATACCCTGGGGTTACTATCCGCCTCTTTCTTATTAATTACAAACCATGTTTTTCATCCTTTATTAATCTCTAGGCTTAGCTAACGTCTTGTTCGTAAATCTTCACACTCGCACGATATATGCTACTTTCGACCACTATACTACTCGTTGGCAGATAACAGTCTAGTGAACTTACCATCGAATCATCTTTCTGTAAGTACATTGCATGCAGTTCCTAGATATTCAAAAACGGAAAAGAAGCGAGTGATAATACAATAACCACATTCTATATATACGTACAATCAAAACATGGGAGGCGTTGATCGGACAGATGAAAACATTAGTTTGTATCGCATTGCTATAAAGGGCAAGTGGTATTTTTCTTTGATAGCCCACTGCATCGATGTATGTGAGCAAAATGCATGGATCTTGTATAGGAGAGATGGTGATACCTTAGACCACCTAGCTTTTAGACGCAGAATAGTTACGGCTACTTTGGGGTGGTGACGTGTAAGGGAAGACCTTCTTCTAGAGATGTTGTGGACTCTCGGTATGATGCCTCAAGAAAAACAGACAAGATGTAGGCATTGTCATAGGAAAAGCACTATAAGATGTGTAAACGACGATGTAGGATTACATGTCAAATGCTTTATAAATTTCCACAACAAAAAAAATGTAAATTATGTGTCAAAAGAAATATTATACTATATAACTAACTGTAACAAGATTGCAATAAAAACTTTCATTAGTTATCATGTATTTGACTAACGTCGTATATGTACCACAGCTTATATTTTGGAAATTTCGAGTATTTTTTTGAAAAATGGAATAATTGAGGTGCTCGGTCGTAAAACGTGTTAGGTGGCGTTTTGCAATTTTTCATATTATAGTATGTAAAAGATGTTAAGTGACCGCTCCACAGATTTTCGTATTGTATTTCATGAAACACGTCGTAGATGGCGCGTAGAGCGTTTGAACGAAACCTGTTCAGTAACAATTTTAAATTTCACTTTAAGTAAAAGACGTAACAACCGTATGTGTACTTAACAGGTTTTCATTTGTTCATTAAGCTAGAAAAATAACAAGAAAACGAGCAGGATGTACCAGAGGATACAGATGTTGACGAAGACTTAAGTGATTACGAACATATAGGAGATCTGAACAATTTAGGCCCTAAAATGTTAAAAATTACCTGTAGTAAGACCTCACGAGAACTCTTTAATAAAAACATTTATTAAAGTAAATGAACCGCATAAATGGTTTTATTTAAGCAAAGAAAACTAAACTTGACATGTAGTGTAAAAACGAATGACACTACCGTGTACAGCGTCCCAAAATTCCTTTAGAACATACATTTTATTTTGAAAGAAAGGTATTAAATGTTGAACAATATAATTGTTCAAGCTTACAAATTTGCTAGCAATGAGTACCGATTGTTCCCTTTACACCAACAAAAAAGTACAAATTTGCTAGTAACGAGTATCGATTGTTCCCTCTGCGCCTACAAGTTAATATTTGTCACACAAACACAAATATAGAACAGCGTTACAAAGGCAAACCTATTTTAATATGCTTTCCGACTACTGTTGTACAAAATGAAGAAATACTCCAGAAGAAAGCAGGAAACGACAATCAAAGCTTCAAGAAAAGTCAAAATAATTATTTATACATTCATGTTCCTTGTAATAAAGGCCCTAAAACATTTGTTGAAATACGATAAACTCATTTTAACCACGTGCTATTGTAAACTAAACGTGAACTATGGTTCAAAAAAGAATGAGTCCCAAATACATTCTCAACCAGTTTTGAAAAAAAAAAGTTTAAAATGTTCAACAAGCCTACAGATTTGCTAGTAACGAGTATAGATTGTTTCCTCTACGCCTATACGTTAGTGGTTGCATAGAACGTTACAAAACCAAACCTATTTTAAATATGCTTGATGCAAATACCAATTCAATAAAGCAATTAATAATGGACTACTCCAAAGACTCAGTAGAAGAAAGTGAACTGCAGTTATTTACCATAGGACACGAAATTATTGCTTTCTTTGACCCACCACACCTTTTGAAAGGCACGCGCAACAATTTGTTGAACAATGTAAAATTTGTTATGGATAATGTTCAGAAAAAAGGTAGTTGGAATCACATTCAAGAACTCTATGAATTGGATAAGGGTATCCTTACCCATTTATTCAAAGTAAATCATTTTCTTTCAAGAAAAATTACAACTCCTCATCAAATGCTAAAATGTGCTGGTATCGATGCTCGAAAGGATATGATTCCACGAATAAAAAATAAATTGTATGGCATAGTGAAAAATTATCAAGAAAATTGAAAAAGACCAACTGTGCCAAAGACAGATTCAAGAAGAGATTGTTCGAAGCAGAAAAATTTGGAAACGAACAAGGTCTTAAAGAGAATCTTTCTATACTGAACAAGACTGCGGCCCAGTTTATTGGATGCCAGTTACGTGAACCTGGGCGAAGCACAAAATAACATCGGTTCACAGTAGATGAGAAGCTACTAACTCTGTTCAAACAGAGCCCCAATCTTATAGATTTTTGTCCAAGTCATGAAATAAAAAGACTGAAATTGCCAAAAACAGCAACCGTTGAGGATATCATCAAAAAAGTTCATAAAATCGTGTTAGATGATCGTCGAATGAAAATAAGAGACATAGCACAGACCGCAGGCATACCACCACAACGCGTTTTTAAAATATTACATGAAGATTGGACCAAAAACGGGTGCGCATGGACATCTCAGCGATTGGTTTTTGGGATTCACGTTGCATATTGTTGATAGACTATTTGCGGAAAGGACAAACAGTAACAGGATTGTATTATGCTTCATTATTGGACAAGTTGAAGAAAGAAATTCAGTCCAAACTGTCCTCTTTCATCATGACAATGCGCCGGCTCACACGTCGATGGTTACGATGGCCAAAATTCATGAACTTGGCTTCGAATTGGTCCCCTACAGCCCGCATTCTCCAGATCTTGCTCCAGCGACTGTTTCTCTTTCCAAACATGAAATACGGCTTGGAGAAAAAAAATTCACGAGCAATTATGAAGTAATAGCCGCCGTGAATGCGTATTTTGCAGACTTTCAGCCATCGTATTTTTTGGAAGGGATCAAAAAGTTGGAGCATCGCTGAATGAAGTGTATAGACCTAAAAGGGGGGCTATGTAGAGAAATAAAATCGATTTTGACAAAAAAAAAACACTTCTTTATATGTTAGACTAAAGACTTATCAAATCACCTTCATATGTAGCAGGGTGTTTCAAAAAAGATTAAAACAAAAGTCGAGGGTTACACAAAGTGTAAAGATGCATTGCTTGGCACTTCTGAAGCGAGTTCCAATTTACTTACAAAAGAACGGGACTGTGGAGAATGAAATTTCAAAAGGTTGTGCTACCCAAACAACAAATTTGCTGCCACATTTTGGACAATTTCTAATGAAATAAGCAGTATTTAAAAGCAGCACAGCAATTCAAAAATTCTCGGGTCCAAATTAAGAAAAGAATATGGAGAATGCTCGACTTTTCATTTTTGTGGTACACGCGAATTGTGTACTGGTGCATACGAGAAAACACACTAGTTGGCACTATGCCAGCCAATCGACAAGTTCCAAGAGCATTTTTGCCAAACAGACAGAGAGAAGTGAAATCTTCTATTTTTGGTTTTCAAAAAGATTCAACTATAGTATCCTACTGCACAAAACAAAGCAAGGCAGTAATATTGTCAAGCACGCACTTTACTGATACAATAGACGAGTCAACCAGGGAAGATCAGAAACCAGAAATAATTACATTTTATAACCTGACCAAGATTGGAGTCGACGTCGATCAAAAATGAAAAATTACAATGTGTCCAGAAACACAAGACGTTAGTCTATCTAAACGCAATTAAGCGCTTGTTATATTTCAGTATCATCATAATGGCTCAAAAGTTGAAAGGCTCAACTTTTTAGAAATTTGCCCCAAATACAACAAAGATCCACTCTCCCTCGCATTCAAAGGGAAATGGAACAGAAAGCAAACGTTCTCTTAGGAAATCAGGAGGAAAGTTTTCACCAATCACCGACAAAGAGGACAAAATCTCAAAGATGTTATATCAGCTTTAAGTAATACTACTGAAGAATAATTCTCCTTAATGATTTCAACTAAAATCAAAACAATAAAATTAATTTAACCCCTTTAGATTGTTTAATAAGAATTAACAATGTAAAAACAAATATGTAATGGATTCATACCATCTACATATTTGTACTGAGAATTTCAAGTAGCTGTGTATAACAAACACAAACATGTAACATAGCTGACGAAAGAGAAGCTTCAATGTGTTAAGTAAAATTGAAACAGACAATTTCTGTTCAAGCCAAAAATCAAGTCCATTATTTGTTTCCTTTGCAACTTTTGTGGATCAGTTCCAGTGCATGGTCACTGAGATCACATTTTCACTTCCTTGAAGAAATAACTTCCATTTTTCGCAAGAAGCGAACTGGCAATATTTTTTGCATTAAAATGTTTTATTCTTGACTAAACTTGTTATTTAGGTAAATGTACCTTATAAAGTTTATTTTAGAATTTCTCAAAACTGCTTCGTTAAATTTTAATTTTTGTACACCACTGAATGGACAATTTCAAGCTTTTTTAAATGAAGTATCACTCAACCCCATCACATGGAGGGGAATGGGCAAGACTTTAGCTTCAGACTAGATAGATTGCTTACAGGATAATTAAAGCTCAAGTGCTGCATAAGTCTTCGGTAGTTGATGCTCAGCCATTGGAAATAGTGAAGAGCTTATAGATCAGACTAGAATACTTGTTGTATTTCTAGTTTAGGTGGGTAAATTAAAACACCACAACAACAAATATTTATTTTAAAAGAAGATAACTACATAAAGACAGTTGTATTAATACAATTATACTTAGTCAGTTTATAACGAGTGTCCAAAAAGTCCAGTAATCAAGTCATCCTTGAAATGTTAGAAGCTGAATTAAAAGTTAATTAAGAATTAAATTTAATTCGGTGTTGTTGCTAGGATACAGTCCAATTCTGGCCAATCAGATTATCAGAATTGTCATTTAATTGGAATTAATTAATTTAATTTACTTTTTATAAACTGACTCTTAGGGACAGTTTACAAAAGCTGGAGTTAGAAAATTAATTGAGAATTAAATTTAATTGGGTACTGTTGCTAGGACACAGTCAAATTCTGGCCAATCAAATTATCAGAATCGACATTTAATTATTAATTTAATTAGAATTAAATTTTAATTGTCAATTAAATATTTAATTCGGCTTCTATGAACTGACTATGATTACAAAACCAAAGTTATACTCTTCTCGCTGAATTACACTGATGAGCACTACAAAGGTGTAGCGTTCCAATTCAGTAGTGTAAAAAAGATGTCGACAATGTTTTGGTTGCTTGGTAGGTGATTCATTACTCAGGAGTGAAGTAGCCTGCAAAGTAAAAACACGAAATAAAATAGGTACTGTACATGGTATAATTGGTATCTATAGTATTTTTATCGTTAAGTTTAGAATGATGTTCTGATATCATGATGATAATGAATTAGTAAGTTTTTATATGTAGTGTTGGCAACGGACAGCTTTGTGTCAATAATTTGAAATTTGAAGGTTAATTCAAACTTTTTTACTTTTATGGTTTTTTAAACAGTTCAATTTGAAGTTACATCTAGAATGTAGTTTGATAATTAATTGATTTTTTTCAAATTTCGTCAAGAGACTGTACCTTTGTTATTTTAAAAAATGGAAGAAAATTGTTCAGTAACAAGATTTAGAATGTAACCACTCCAAATTTTTGTTTTGTTCAATTGTTTTCGAGTTATAACAAAAAGTTAATTTTTTAAAATGCAAACGACATATTTGGATATCATCACTGGATAAGAAACCATGGTGGCTTATCTTGTAGCAAGTGGTGTAATAAAGTGATCAATTTGGTAAAAACTGTTTGCGCTGTAGTCCATTCAATTCCAGGAAGATCCATACAAGGATTTATGAATAAAAGGCTTTTCTGAGATGGATAACATCGTAGTAAAATAAGGAGCATTTTGTTAAATTAATTCTAGAAATACTAAAATTATAAAACAAATTTGAAAATAAAAGCTAAATAAAAGTTTAAGTTTATCAATTTTCTTCTTTTTGATAATTTTTTTTTTCAAAGCAATTAGTTATTATTGGCTTCAACCCACTTGTACTCGCTATCATTTTCATTTTTTTCTGTATTATAATCATGTGTTTAAATATAAAATTAATAGTGAAAATAGCTAATTGTAGGTGCGACATTCTGTATATCATTTTTTCTGATCTATTTAATAATAATTACTTTGAAAGTTAAGACAGTTCTTTCAAATTATATTGAAATCAATTGGAAACATTTAGATCAGAAGAATTTTATAACCCATTATCTTCAAGTATGGTTTCAAAACAAAGTGTGCTAATTTAATTTAAAAAATATGTTCGAAATCATTGCAAATCATACCTGATTAAAATTCTAATCGTTCCGCACAAATGTAACATCGCACATCCCAATAATGTTCAGAAGGTAATCAATGCTAGAGATACGAGACACTGATGGAGGTTCATAGCGAATAGCAGCTTGTTCAATCTACAAAACAAAAAAACAACGTAAAATATGTTAAGATTACAATATTGAATTACACATTTTTTTTATGTTTTGCATTACATAAATGTTTTACAAAATGTATACCACAACTACAATGTTATAAAGAGAATATTCTTTTCACTACTATTGATACTGTAAAGAGGTAGAGATATTACTAAAATTATTAATTTGCAGGTTAAAACATAAATTAAGGTTATGTAAAACGGGAAATCATGTATAATTATCGATAATTATTACATTTTTTTTAGAATGGTATAATAATACAACATTTAGTTCCACGTGCATAGGTTTTAAGCATTTTCAGTTATATAAACAAATTAAAAATCAAACCATTCAGATATAAAACAGGTGGTTGGGAAATCGCGTTAAGTTAATTTTGAATAATTATCAAACATACCTGTCGAGTTAGACTAGTTCAAGATTAATTCTTCACCTTTATTTTTACCAGAGTACATTATGTAGTATTTTCTCTTCGAAAACTTTCCATTTGACTAAATATTTATCACATTTACGCTTTTGGGACCTCACATGATCATCAGACGCATTTTTTTCGTAGTGGTCGGTCAAGGCTAACCAAAGCGTGGCCTTTCCTTATCGACTGGTAAACAAAATGACGTCTTGTAGCGAACTGGTTCCGCTTTTAGAGATGGGTCGTTCATGAATGAGTCGTTCACAATGAATGACTCACTTAAATAAGCGGTAAACATACGACTCTTTTCGATTGAACGGTTCGTTCATTTGTTTATTCAGTTCAGTATGACATACGTGCAAATTTTTAAAGTTCGTACTGACTCTACTGAAGAGTGGGGAATGAACGAACGAAGAAACAGTGAACTGAATATGTATTTGAACTTACACAGTTCAATGCAAGAAAGTGACGATTCTCTTTTGAACGAGGTGCTTGGAAAGTAAAAAAGCATGTTGAATTTCCGAGAGCAATACAAGTTTAGTGTATTTATTAATGATTATCGAAGTATAATATTTTCTAAGGATTATTAAATAAATAAAACATTTCATTTCTATTTTCTAAGGAGTTGAAAAATCTAATAGAGTAGAGATCTTGAGAATTGACTAAACATTATTCAATAATTTAGGTGAGAACGATATCGCACCTATCGTACATTTCTACAGTAGTATGTATGAAACGCACGTGCTTACACAATCAGTTCAAATGAACGACTCTTTAAAATGAGTTGAACGAATTGAACTGGCACGATAAAAAGAGTCGTATGTCCCATGACTACCGCTTTGGTTCGTTAAGTTCTGTCCAAACAGCAACCAACTCCAGGGTTGCCAGGTCTCCAAGATTCAATACACCTTATTAAAAAGGTCAGAGCCACCTATTAGATATAGATAATCAAGGGGTATAAACTTTGGCGGGAGCAACGATTGTATGTACCATATTTCTTATGGAAACCACAAGATTCTCAATTTGAAAGAATAGAGTTTCCACTACAAATAACCTGAAATAAATATAATACAAATACTTATATGAGATTTTGGCGTGTTATAATATTGGTTGTCGAGAAAAAAGCGCTGGCTTATTAAATCACAGGGCAAGATTTTGAGGTTAAGGTTCCTATGCACATAAAATGAAAATAAGTTTTTAGTCAAAATATAGAAATACGCAGCTAGACAACCCTTTTCACACTTTACCTGATTTTACCTGCCCCGAGGGCTTGGCTACCACCTTCAATTTAAAAAGATATACACAACCCTTTGTTTGCTTTGTCAATTGAATTTTAGTAGAATTTTGTGAATGGGTTGTTACCTTTTTGATACCTAAATTCTGCACAGAGTACAAATGCAATAATTTTTCATTCACTCAAGGAATTTTTTAGTTAGTTAGTTATTAAATTTATTTAGCACATTGCTACAACATAATATTTTTTATATATTTTTAAAAACATTAAAAAAAATAAGACACGTAAATTGCAATATATCAACGGTATCACTTTTTTTTGTATGTTGCACTTTTAATGTAGTGTATAGGATTTTCTGAACGAATAATATACCTTTGAATATCACCACCATAAATTGAAAAAGGGCAAAGGGTACCCATTACTTATTATTATTATTATTACTTATGTTTGTATTGCTCAAATAAAAAATTTATCGCTAATTTGAAATACATTCGTTATACCATGTTATCGAAAATAACTGAATTGGATTAGGTTGTGATTTCAGTAGTGATGAATAAAATGATACTGATATTTTTATTACTTATGAAGACAAACTTCTGTAGTATTTTGCTATCACTTTGCATTCATTCCTAAGAGATCCAATTTAGCGGTTGATGTCTACGGCATAAAATACTTGGAAAAGGTCTTTTTTCATTACTGCTAAGCAGGCAAAATAAATAATTCTGTACATACTGGGAAAGAGTAGAGCTTTAGGGAATAACGGTTCGAAAGACCTGTTTAAAAGCTTACCTACTTTGCATGGAATGGTTTATTTATAACAGTTTGTTGTAATTCGTTACATCTGGAAATTGTTATAAAGTCCCTTTTTCAATACTAAACAGCAAGCACTTCAATTCATCTGTGTGTCTTGGTAGTGTTTATTTGACTTTGCTGCGAATTCCTCTGTGCTGTTTCGTATAGTTTTTTGAACTTTTTGTTAATTCCGGTGTTCCTATGTGAAATACAGAATTTTACTTTTGTATCGGTAATTTTGTATTATATTCGAGTGGTTGCAGTGAGACCTCTGTTAACGAACTTTCTGAAAGAGTGTTTTACATTGTTTTTCATTTTGTTTTCTCTACCAGTGGTAGATTGCTTCTCTACTACTGCTATTATTTCTCCGTGCTTCTAAAAACTATTATTTTATTTACTTGGTGAACATTTTGCGTACAGTTTTTGTATAGTTTTAGTATATATATTGTGAAATGGGTATTCACGTTAAAAAACATTTGACGTGCGGTGATAGGAGGAAAAATAAGAAACGACTAGGAAAAATCGTCACGAAAAAAGTAAAACTGTAAGTACTGCCTTTCTCATCATTAGATCTTTTTTTAATATCTATAATATTATAAGCAACTGGCAATTAATTATTAATTATGATTATCGCATTAATATTTAACATACATACACTGTAGAATCAGAAAGCGTAATTCCAAAACCAAAAGTAAAAATCAAAAATCAAGAAACTGCATCCTAGACCCAGTTAGAATTCAGTTTTTTCTGCATTGCACGTGATAGAATATTTTTCTGATTTTATGTAATTTAATTGGTCCATGTTGCTAAGTAGTACAAACATCTGTTTTATTTCACACGAATGAAAAGCTTACCCTTATTTTTTAGTTTTAGAGTCGACACACAAACTGCCCCACATTCTGGTGAAAATTTTGTAGATAATGCTTTGATGGACTGGGAAACTGAACAAGTTTTACCAGATCTAAATACTGAAAAAGTATTTTCTACACAAACTAAGCCTGAAAATGAAATTACAGGCAGAAGGATTGTAGATATTCAGCATCTCTTTTCGGAATTAAAGTCTTTAAAACATGAGGGTTTTAATTGTAGTTTTTTTGATGTCGATGTCGTTTCTGAGAGAAGAATGGGACTAAAGAGCATTTTTAGCACAAGATGCAAGATGTGCAATATAGAAAACACCTTTGCTACGGAACCAGATACTGATGTTGTACATGTAAATAAAGCAGCGGTATGTGGGACATTAGCAATTGGAGCTGGCTACAGTCAACTAACGGAATTGTGCTCATCATTAAATATTTCCAGTATGTCATCCCATACTTATTACAAGAATGAATCCTTGGTACAAAATATTATTAGAGTCGACAGCAGAAGAAATGAAATTAGCTGGCGAAGAGGAAGCAAGATTGGCTCGGGAAGCAGGAGATGGGGATACTGATGGAGTCCCTGTTATTACAGTGGTAGTGGATGGAGCTTGGGGGAAGCGCTCCTATAAAAGTAACTATAATGCTCTGTCAGGTGTGGCTTGCATAATTGGCGCAAAAAACGAGAAAGCTACTTTTTTAGGAGTTAAAAATAAATACTGCTCTATATGCCAAAAATTTAAAGATAACGTACCGACGCACCAATGTTTCAAAAACTGGTGCGGAACATCTACAGCAATGGAATCTGCTATTATTTTAGAAGGTTTCAGAATGTCTATAGAAATGCATGGGCTAAAATACGGAAAAGTCATAGGGGACGGAGACAGCAGCGTTTACAACGAGCTATTCACCTTAAAACCATATGGCCCTAACTTTTTCATAGAGAAGATCGAATGCAGGAATCATATTCTGCGAAACTACGCTAATAAAATAAAAGACCTAGTAAAAACTCCAAGGACTGACATGACACTCAGAAGTTTTTTGAAAACTAGCGTTTTAAGATTTAGAACGGCTGTAGTAAGCGCCATTAGACACAGAAAGAAGCAAAACTTCAGCGTACAGCAAAAAATCTATAATTTAAAAGAGGATATACAGAATGGGCCTCGTTATATATTTGGATGTCATGAGAAATGCAAAGAAAGTAATGGTAGTTATAAGTATTTTTGCAGTGGACCCAAACCTGGCGAGAAAAACTTATTTGAAAGTTTCAAAAACAGCAATTTATATGAACCTTTCATTAATGCTGTTAATAGAGTCGCCAACCACGCATCTAAGTTTACTTCACGATGTCGACAGCAATTTTGCAGAGAACTTTAATTCTATTATTAATAAACTTATTGGGGGTAAAAGAATAAACTATTCTATGAGAGGCTCGTATGATGCTAGGTGTCATGCCGCCGCGATTAATTTTAATAGAAGAGGAACATTCCTAGATGCGGCTCATGCCAAAATGAGCAACAACGTTGGGCTTTATACTAGTACATTCTGTACAAGAAAAAGAAAAACTTATAAAAGAAAATCGCCAAAGAAACAATTTATAAATTCATGCGATGCTGACTTAGACTACGGTTCTCTTACTGATAATTTGGATAAACTACTAGAGGAACTAAACCAGTTAAAAACTAATTTCCTTGCCAACGTTTGAAATGACGTAGATGAAGTCGAATTACGAACTAGAGGTCAAAGTTCTAATCCCGAATGGTTTAAAGAAAAAAAAATGCAGGATCACTGCCAGCAACTTTGGGAAAATATGCAAAATAAAAACTAACACTTCTACTGCTAACACGGTAAAAGATATTCTCTACAATACTCACGTAAGAAGCAAAGCGATCGATTACGGAATTGTAAACGAAGAAGAAAAGTTGAATGTGAAGGTTGAACGATGTGGCTTATAGACCAAGAAGAACCTTATCTTGCTGTTTCTCCAGATGGTTTGCTAGGTGAAGATGGAGTAATTGAAGTGAAATGTCCATACTCTGCAAGGGATTTAACAGTTGAAGAAGCTGTAAATAGCAAGATGTTACCGTATTTAAGCAACTCAGACGTAAATCCCAAAAGTTTTGTTTTAAAAACCAATCACAATTATTACTTCCAAATTCAAGGTCAGTTACACATAACCAATAGACGTTACTGTTATTTTATTATTTTTACAAAAAAAAGTCCTATTTTATCAAAGAATATTTAAGGACGATGACTTTTGGAAACTTCACATGAAAAGCAAATTGCAAAAGTTTTATTTTGGAGCTGTACTTTCCAAGTTAGTAGACTCGAGATCTTCCTATTTGAGATCTAAAGTGTTCGGATTTATAACTTTATTGTAATACAGATTCTAACATGCTTCTCTCGCATAATTAGGATTTCCCTGTTTTATGTAAAACGTAATAATGTAAAAATTGCATTTTTATTGTTGATATAGTGTTGAAAATAACGACCTTATGATATTTAATATTCTTTATTTTTTTATTTTTTATTATTGAGTTATGAAACACTCAAAAACTCTGTTACTAAGTAACTTAGTAACATACCCGATGATGTTCATAAGTAATACCACAAGTGGTCGGATTATCAGGAAAACTTTTATTTTCACGAGAAGCTGTTGCCTAGAAATTTGACGAGCTCAAAATGATTGAAAAAATTCAGGAGTGCCTACGGCATGAGTGATTTTTTCTAATTCATTTTGATCGAGTTATATTTCTGACGGCTACAGAGTTCGAGTGCAAAAATAAAAGTTTTCCGATGATAATCCTGTAACATGCATGGTATTTTGCATAATTATTTTATGAATACATTTATACAGGCAAATCCTTGCTATTTTTATTGAAATTAACGACCATAAAGTAGATATTGTTGCTAGTCTGTTTTAGCATATTCAAAGTAAGTACATGAAACGCTTTTTTGTCAGTTACTGTTTGTATTACTTTATAGGCCACCAATCTAAAAAACTGCATAACTCTACATATTAATACTACGTATTCTACCTAAAATCTGTTAGTTGTTAGTTCATAGTTGTTGATTTTACGGAACAACATACGTTATAAAAAGTAATTAAATGAATTTTAGACTTTCTAACGTCCACAGTTGATAAAGAATAGCGATGAATAACCAATAAATATTCTAAACTGCGCGTTATTGTTTTATTTACATCAATTATCCAGGGTACGAACAAACGAATCGCAACAGATTTTGTCTTTTTCTACTTATTAAGATTAGATAAAGCTATATCGTCTCACTTAAATATTACTAAGAAATACACAAGATTTTAAAACGTTCATACTTACAAATTTCCGACAAAAAATACTTTTGTCTGAATTTATAGTGATTTATGACCTGCTACTTTCAATGAACGTTGCTCTTAAAATCCCTTACGTTTACAACTTACAAGTAGCAGGTAGAAGAAAGAATTCCCCGGGGTCTTTTCTGGTGTTTTTCATTTATCAGCTAAATGTAGAGAGTGTTGCCTATTCTCTTAATCTTTTATATAAATTATAGTTAATTAGAAAAATGTTGAAGTTAGTGTCTACGCCCAGCGCGCTGTAGAGTTAGAAGTTCTAGCACTTCTTTGTTGAAACATGCTTATTGCTCAAAAGACTTTTGAGAAAATCGGCAATGAAATTTTTCATTAAATTATCGGATTTTAATCAAATGCAATAATTTTTTTGGACAATATATGCCCAGCGCGCTACAGACGACTGTTCTGATGTGAGTGGAATTGTTAAATGGTTTTCATATATCAAAGTATTTGCATAAACGTGTTTTAAAATTTGCTGAAATAACCCACTATTTTGGGGGTACTGCATAGGAACCTTAATATAATTTTGCAGATGACAACAGATTTTCCAAATTTGGTTTAAACTGGTTTTTGCTTTTTTAATTTATTTTCCGACAATGAAATTCTAAAATTTTTTTAATGCTCTTTTTACGTTCTTTAGTTAACTGTTCATGAACATTATTAACTTCATTTTTAAGTTGCAGATTTTCTTCACAAATTGCTCTGTATTCTGCAAGCTGGTTCTTGAGATAAGATATTTCTTTTTTCATTTTTATTATCAGTGCAGAATTTTCTTCCTTAGTCAACCCGGGAAGGTTATAATTATGATCTTCGGAATAATTTTTATAATCATTTCCTTCCACTCAGATAAAGTTGTCGTTACCTACCGATAAAAATTATTCAGGAATTTGTTATACTCGTACAGTTTGCTGGTTACCTTGATTTAAAGGTGGTAGTTGAATCTCAGTGATAAAATTTATCATTTCGCATAGCGGAACATTTATTTTGCACCCTACATTATTATTTGCCTCAAATGGTGGAACATGAACATATAATAATAATTTTAAAGCTTGTTTTATTTATTTGGGAAATACATGAAATGAAATATTTCTGTTTGTGATTGTGTCGGACTGACAACCTGGAACACAACATCTCTGGCCTTTCCTTTTTGTCATGCTGGTAAATACAGAATAATTTTATAGATGTTATATGTAGCAAGTATTTGAGGTTATGTAGCCACAAAAATAAACATCTATAGAGAGGTCGGTAAAGAAGGTATCGTTAAGCATGGAGTCAGATTTCCCTACATGCTTTGCAATTACTAATAAGGTCTATTGTGTTAGTGTGCCTCATATATATATAAACTTGTATATGGTGAACACAACTTGCCAACTGGATGCCAACATCTAAGAGACAGAAATATATAGTTGTCTTTTGGAGATTCAAGGTTTGCTTAACGCATGTCTATGTTGCTGGACTTAGATTACGCCAACCAGTTATGTCTTATCTTTGTTGAAACGGAGAGAAAGACAGAGAAAGCGTTAGTCTTCCAAGCGGAACATGTTTCAGCGCGTTTTACGAGCGATTTGTTGTTATATGCTGGCGCGGTTTAACTTGGTTTAACCTCAAACAGAAACACGTGTTTTAAAAAAATCTAGTTACTGGCATTAAAATATCTATACCTAATCTAATTTTTATTAGAATTAATTGAATTAAAAACCGGGGACCGTATATTTTTCCCTCAAATGATGTAAAAAAAATTTGTCAGTTTACTGAGAAGATTATTCGACAACATTTACATCATATATTTCTCAATAAAACACCGCAATTGATAAAATCTGAAGCTTTTGCTGTAGTTGGAACAAATGTGTTTGACAGTGATGTTCTAATTGATCACATCAAAAGTCAAGACATTTTGGACAATCATCGAGTACAGCTGATAAAAGCTGTTATAAACATATATGTTGAAATAAGACTACATTATGAGGCAAAGATCAGTAATGAGAAGAGTGAATATTTACGCCATAAATACACTAAATTAATTCATTTTTATCATAGTTAGAATTTGTATTGTATACAAATTCAAACTAGATATATATATAACATTCAGTTTCACAATTAATTTAATTTTAAAGCTATTTGTAGGTAGTAAATTGTTCTTTTATAGTTAATTTGTAAGTATTATTTTATAAGATATTAAGATTGTATTTATAAAATACCTTTAATAAACATTTTGAAGTTGTGCTCTTTGTTGTATATAAATATTGAAATTTCTAGGCAAAGTTAACACACCAAATAAATAAGCAAGGAAGTCTGTATCTCTGCTTTTAATTCTTGATTAGAAAAGTAATTGGTACAATGTACTAAAATTTAAAAAAAAAGCCAGACGAGAAAAGGATAACAGTAAATTGCAATTCAAGGAATTTAATTAACTGTCAAATTATATTGTTACCAAAAATGAGGATTATAATCTTCCATATTGATTGCAATGTCATATTATTAAACAAATTTTTTAATTTTGCACAGCAAGAGTAATCTATACAACCATTCTAAAGCTCCACGATTATATAAAATATAAACTAATTTTTGTAGATGGATGAAACGTTTATTTTGACTTGAATTTACTGTAATTTGGCGCGTTTCTCGCGCATGCGTCCTAAGTAGCTGGCGTCTCCTAGAAACAGAGATATGAGATATACTGTTTCTGTCCTTTAGATGCAGGCTACATTTCCCACTTATAGCGGAGATAGGCCATTCTCCATATACCAGTTTATACATATATGGTGTGCCTTGATATTGTTTTATTATATGTCATTTTTTAATAGGTAGAGTGTGGACACACTTATCAAAAAAGATAAACAAAAATCCACTTGTACGTCGAGTGTAAAGGATAGAATAAGAATTTACTATTAAAATTTTTCTTCTTTCCTTTACACCCACAGTGCGAGCAGAGAGCTAACGTATATCTTTGTCTCTCTTGTTAGACAAGTGTGGCCACACTCTACCTATTAAAAAAATGACATTTAATAAAACAATATCAAGGTACACTATATTGTGTCAGGAAGACTGTTTGAAGGCGCCAAACTTGAAATTTCAAGAGAATATTCGAGAATAGCAAAATGCGTCCAAGAATACGAATGCGTCGTTTCAAGGTTATGCAAGTCAAGTCTTCGCAATTTAACAAGAGGACACCCTGACCATTTGTTACAAATGGATTAAAAATCACTCGACATACGCAAAACATAGAATTTATAATTATTGTGGTCTGTTATTCTGGATAAATATAAATAATATTATATTATATTAATCTGATAATAATAACTTTAAAGTAGTTGTAAACATATTACTGATTACAAAACTAAACGAAACAATTTCTTTTAAGCTGGATATTCAAACAGCACTCTTCACTCCCGTAAAAGTTTCGTGCCTACAGTAACGTTCTTAACAATCTTTACTAAAGCAAGCAAAGACTTTCAAAGAATGATTTGTTGGAGATTGCAATCGTGAAATATAATAGTTTTGTTATCCATGCATGTCAGTAATAAAATTCAATTTGACAACACTGTGTTAATGTATTATGTTGTAACTCTGACAACACTGCATATAGTAATAAAAAGTAATGATGTCATATTCCTTTGTAATGTTAAAGAAGTTAATAAACTTGTGTGTTCTTTCGTATTTTGATTGCTATTCCTCATTGTTTCCACAATATATAAATAAAGTAAATTCATCAAGTAATAAAGCAAATTCATCATGATTATGATTATGATAATGAACCAATTATTTTTCAAGCCAATGAAGTAAACATTTTATTTCAGTCCAATTGTATTGATATAGGTAAGGCCTATGATGATGTTAAAAATTTTATTTTATTTTTGGCTAAAAGAACCATGAAACTTTTGTTTCTAATGACCAACTTGATTTTGGTATTGAATATTACAGAATAGCTAAAAACTATAACTTACAAAAAAGTGACCTAAAAATTCTACAAAATCGTTGTACAGGGTATTCCAAAATAACACCGACAACGCTTAACCACTGATTCTGGGAAGAAAAATGACGAAGATTCACTGAAAAAAGATAGGTAAAAAGTTTCTCGTTTCTGAGTTATAAGCTGTCAAAGTCAACACTTTTTTTTTCTTATTTTTTTAACTGCGTCTCACTGAATCTTCCGACCGTAATGAAATTTGGTATGCTGGCGTGTGGAGTTAAGATTCAAATGTGTTTTAAGCCATCATACTGTTTATACAGCACCTGCAAAGCTTCGTACCTACAAAGCCATCTTGTTTGTGATAATTGTATAAAATTTTTAAATGATTTTTCTTCTAAATTGTACCCGCTAGTTAACAGATCAAAAGTCTCTTTGCAGAGGGCTATAGGTAAACCAATTGTACTTCCTTACACATGAATTTTAATTTCCTTTAAAACAGTAAAACCACAGTTTATACCTTACAGAATCAGTTGGATCACTTCCCCTACATTTTGTCTTCCACTTTAAGAAACTCGTGGTTTATGCGCAGAGCACTATTTTCCATCCAGAAGTAGAGGGGTAAAAAACCTAACCTTAACCTTCAAAAAAATAATCTCATAAAAGCTTGTATTATTTAAGTAAAATCAACTTGCGTATTCTGTAAGTGAATTAGTGAAATTGTTCAGTGTTGGTAAGTTACATTAGTTGTGACATTTGAATATCAATTGCATATATAACCTCCCCTACAAGCGTGCGGTCTACAGTTTAACGTGCGCAGACCGAAAACCAGGAACACGAAAGATCAAAAGAACCGCTCTGAGTGATCCAACTGATTCTGTAAGGTATAAACTGTGGTAAAACCAAGTAGAGCAGACTTGGTAACAATTGGTGATTGTACACCTGCGATATAATGATTGCTATGCCTGATTGGGTCATTACATAAAAAAACAACTAAATCGCATTACATTAGTCATTTAATTTGAATTTACTACCAGTAGGATAAAGAATTATTAAGAACGCGTCTATGATTTACGACTGCTTATGACCTTGACCATAAAATACAGACAGTGTTTCCCTTATCAAAGTGAAACTATAAGACAGCGAAATGATAGCCCTTGTAATTAAAATTAGCCGATCCAGAATTACGAAACTTTTGAATTCTAATGTACTGGCACCTAAACAATTTGGAAGGTCCATAGCTCAGAGACTCGAGCAGCAATGGCTTTCCATCCTTCTAAGCTTAAAAAGGGATTGGACGAAGTCGATAAAACGTTTATAGAGTTACTAAATCGGAAGAAACCCAAGATGACAGAAAAATGTTTCTTCTCAGTCTGCTACCGGATGTTAGCAAATTATCTGAAGATAATTTAAGAATACTTAAAATTAAAAGTATGATGTTGCTTGATGACATCTTGATCCAACAGAAGCGGGAAACCGTTGGTCGCACGCAAACAGTTGCATCGCAAATAACTGGTAAGGAAATGAGGTATTCATCCACCTATTCACCCTTACTAACTGCAAGTTTGTCATTTTCCTCGGTGTACTCACCGGTACCTTAATCAAGTAATAATTCTACAAGGAATCAAGCTAGTGATCAAACTACAAAAGCTATACATGGATCTAACTGGTGATTGGGGCGACAGCTTCAATGGTCGAGAAACTGAAATTAAGCTTTCAACAAACAGGAATGCATCACAGAATCATCATTATGAAAAAGTTGTTAACATTAAAGCATAATGAAAATGAAAAATTGGAAATATTTCTAATACCTTTTGATAAGATACTTTTGATTGAGCTGCCGTAAATATTGCCATGTGCAATAAATTGGATACTCAGTACCAATTCCCGGATAATATGACCATCTTTCAAATTTAACGATATGGAAGTCCATACGTTCTGAGATGCTTACCATATGGTAAAGCTAGTAAGAAATACTTTAGGGGACAGAAGAAATTATATGATCCAAATGGCAATCCAATTGAATAGAAATACACAGAAAACCTGGAAAAATTACAAGTACGGAAAGGTTTGAGAGCTAGAACAGAATTAACTGCCAGACATATAAATTTCCAAATTGAAAAAATGAAAGTGTCATTAGCAGCACAAACGCTAAGTGCAAGTGTAAGGAGCTAAACATAGAGGGGTTCCAGAATTGTCAAGCAACTACATATCTTTGTTTAGTGATCAACGATGTCTTTGACATATTGAATGCAAAGCATTTAGCGTCAAAACCCGAATTAAATTGTGGATTATCTACGTTCAAGAAAAGATCCCGCAGAATCCTTATGGGAAATGGCTCCTAATCAAAATTGTTGAAACTGTGGTAAATGATAGCCCTTACTATGTAGATCAAAGTGTCGATGGGTACAAAGTCCAAAAAATTATAGTTTTCGAATTATAGCCGTTTGAAGTTAATAATCTTTGCATAAAAATAAGGCTCGAGTGCTCATCATTCAAATTCAATATTCGCTGACATCTACAATACAATGCAGCGTCAACTAGTCATCAAGGGTACTAAAACGAGGGAAACGCTTAGGGACAGTGGTTACAAGTTCGTCACTACTCCTCCTTTTTAGATAATGGCAATTAGACTATTAGAAGGAATGCATTTTGTAAACACATAATTAATTAATGTCCAAGTCTACAAATTTGCCAGCAATGAATACCGATTGTTCCCCGCACGCCTACAAAGAAAAACCAAAATTTGTCAAATACGTATCAGTTTCGAAAATTCTGAGAAATGTTCAATATTAGCAGTTTATAGCTAACCTAGTGTTGTCTTTTTCAAATATGCTTTTTATGTTTTGTTAATCAAGAGTACCAAAACAAGGGAAACGTCTAAGAACAGCAAATAGGGGAAAGTGGGGTAATTGGGAACAGTTGAATATCAAATACTTTCCCTCGCACACGTTTAAATAGACGCGCTTGGCGTCCCTTAGTGCGCCCGCAGACAATATTATTAAGTACTTTTGTTACAATTTTTATCGTATGTAGAAATCAATGTAAAAAGCATCTTTTTGAGCTTAAAGACGTCATATTTTGTTACTATCTTACATGTACTATCTGTTTATAAATTCCACGTAGCTTTAAGTTCACCGAAGATAATATTGCGAGTAACGGCCATTTTGATTTGAGTTGCCTACTCGGGTAATTAGGAATGGTGTCAGGAGGGTAAATGTGAACGTTCCTAATTACCCCTATTAGTTGATTAATCCTGTAAAAATGTTCTAACGTTAGAAATTGTTTTAGATGCCTAGACATTACGAAAGAATAACCACACCGAGATATGAAATTGAAGATCTTCGCCGTGCAATACAAGATGTTAGGAGTAAACAGCTTACTTTGGGCAAAGCAGCTATCAAATACTCAGTGCCAAAAGCAACGTTATTTAAGCAAGTTAATCAAGAAGTATTTAAGGAACCAAAAATAGGTCGGTAATCTGTCTTTAATAAAGACCAGAAAGACCAGTTAGAAAGATACATACTCGATTGCTGTGAGTCTTTTTATGGCATAACACCAAAGTCACTACGAAAGATTGCTTTTACGTTTGCTGAAGCTAACAAATTGAAACATACATTCAACAAAGAATCTCAGTTAGCAGGCAAAAACTGGTAGTACTATTCTTTCATGTCTAGACATCCTTCCATCAGTCTACGAACTCCAGAAGCTACGTCACTGAACCGAATAACAGCTTTTAACGCCACCGAAGTTAAACTGTTTTTTGACCAACTAGAAAACAAAACACAGTTTTCCTAGTCATCGTATCTTCAATATTGATGAAACTGGCATAAGTACTGTTCAGAAAAATTCCAAAATTTTGGCTACAAAAGGCTTAAAACAAGTGGAGAACGCGGTGTCACCACAACTATTGTTTGTGCTGTCAGCGGTATATATGTACCTCCAATGTTTATCTTCAAAAGAAAGAGAATGAGCGAACTGTTACTTAAAGGCTGTAATAGCGATATGATTGCTACGGTTTCTGTTTCCGGTTGGATAAATGAGTTCATATTCGTTGATTATCTGCAACACTTCATTTCTTTTGTAAAACCTACCAAAGAAGAACCAGTCTTGATAATACTAGATAATCACGAAAGTCACATTAGCCTGGAAGCATACAAACTTTATCGAGAACACAACCTGCATGTTCTTTCTTTGCCACCTCATGTATCTCACAAAATGCAGCCACTGGACTTGACTTTCTTCAGTTCACTGAAAATGGCATACAATCGAGAGTGTGAGCTCTATATGGTTAACAATCCTGGCAAACGGATCACCCAATACGAAGTTGGAGAGCTTGTTACAAATGCATATAACAAAACAGCCAACATAAGCAAAGTTGTCAGTGGATTTAGAGTGGCTGGAATTCATCCTATTGATACAGACAAGTTTAAAGAATGCTTTGAAAACATGTTATTAGATGAATCTAACGTCAGTCAAACTCAAAAATCAAGTATTTCCGTTAGTGAAACTGCAGCTGAGCAAAGCTTGAGTGAACTCATTGACAGTCAGTCAAAATGCCACTTCTGTTCCTGAAAATCAAACTGATATGGATGTGACCATTAATACTGCTCCTCCATCCACTTATGTGCTTCTTGCTGAAATTACCAATGTACTTGTCATTCCTAAAATAACAACTATCGTAGCTATTTCCCCCGCGGACTGATCTCAATTACCTCACACGGTATCGGGTAAATAAGATTTTTTTCTTTAATTTATTGATTATATAGTTTATTTCCAAAAATTTTGATTTCATTTTTTTGTAGGTAGATTAGTAACGTTAATGTTGCAATAAAAGTTGATTACATTTGTGACTTTCTTGTATTATTTTAGAGTGTTGTAGGTTAGGTGTTCTCAATTACCCCACTTTCCCCTACACATTCTTCACCTGATTCTTCCTTTTCAACAAGGGCAATTAAGAATATTAGAAGAAACGTACTTTGTAAACAAAGCGCAGTGCGTATCCGTTCATCTCCATCATTAAATAATTAGATAATCACCGTAAAAGCTTTTCACTTACTTGACAAAGAATTCAGGTAGGTTAGAAAACTTTTTTTTTCACGTAAAACATGTTTTTAAAAGAATGTGTAATACAATTTTCAATAATTGTTATGTTCGATTATTTGGATCATAAAGCGTAATCCGCAAAAGCAATGAAACTTATCACATAGACCGTATGAAGACTGTAAAATCTTCTATCAGTGACATATGGACATGCATGTGTGGTCGAGGTTTAGGTTTACACTCTATTAACAGAACGGTAAGTGCCCAAGAAGTAGAAATCTTGGAAACAAGTCTGCTTCCATCTACTGAACTTTTATCGGAAATGAAGATTTGCTTTCCAGCAGGATGTTGAATCATACCGTATCGCCAAATAACGTAATAAATAAAATGGAATGGCTTTCTGGCAGCCCAGATTTAAAACCCATTTAAAGTGTGCTTAATTATGAAACAAAAAAACAAACACCCCCCAAGTTGCGTCGGAAAATTAACTCGCATGAAATTCTGTAAGTCGGGAGCAATGCAAAAAATTAATCCAAACCACTTTCCAAACCTATAGTTGACGGAGCTCGTACTGAAAAATGACAAAAGTTTGACAGTTTAAAGATTACACATCATTTATGGCCAGTCCGAAAAAATGAACAAAAGCTTAAAACATGTATTTGCCATGCCCATCTTTCCTTGAAAAGCTTCATTTTGTCATCAACTTAAATCGTAAGTTTGTATAATTTTTGTTGCTTTTAAATTGGGGAAGTTGAAAAAGTGTCCCAAACTGCTTCATTCTACTAGATTCTACCCAACACTCCAGTACAGATGTCTTTTCTATTATAAATAACTAATTAAACCCAGATATGCCTGACGTCTCTGTGTTTGTTGTTGTTTTTGCGTTCAAAAGGTTCGCCATTTTGACGCAAAAATGGATGCAGCTGACGTGAACTTTGTTACTATGTAGAATTTTGAAAAACCTTTGTGTTAGTATAATGTTATACAACTAAACATTATTGTAATGGGATTAGAAATGGTATCAGTAGCACGTGCTATGTAAAAACCAATGATAACTTCCACCATCCTATATGTAGGGCGTTAGGAATATGTAGGTACTGCTATACCAAACACAAAAATTTATTTATAAAATGCTTGATGTTTAGAGGGCTGACTTTACATGAAGCAATAGCAATGCTGGAGACGACGAATGTGGCTCTATGGAGACCTATATTACCTTACTTCCACCAGACAATAGGTGTGGAGATATCACTGACAAAGATGATAATTTACCAGGCAGCCAGCTCAGAGTTTCGACAGAGAAATACAAGAAAATCAAACGAATTTGATGAAGAAGATGAAATTCCTCTAGCTGACTTGATGAGAAACACAACAGAAAAAACACAAATGAATTGAAAAAGATTTAGATGTGGAGCAAAAAGATGTGGTCAACCAATTTGTTAGTGAGGAAATAGAAATTTCTACACCAATGAATTTGTTTACAAAGATATTTGATGAACTTATTGAAATGATTGTAACGGGTATTTAGTAGCACTTATCCTTTGTTTTTCTAAATTTTTCTGTCCCTGCTGTTTATTTTAGATATGCTGCTCAAAAGAACAAGGCCGGCTATATCACTGTGCACGAAATGTCAATGTCACATGTTCCGAGAGAAAAAGCCACTTACAATGACCTCTTTACAAATGCAAAATCTTGAGATAGATTTGAATACAAAAGCTGAGTAGAATAAAGTTTCAAATAACAAATGTTTATTTTTAAAGTTGCAGAAAATCACCTTCAAAGTTTTTTTGTAAACTACTTTAGGAGCAAGATCAAAGGAAAACTACAAAATATTTGACCACTAATGAAAGTATCATCAGGATACTGAAGCTTTCATGTTCTATAATAATTCAAATCCACCAATGCCCAAAAAAAAGAGGAATCGTTCCAATTAAAAACACTTTTCATAACAGGCTAAAATAACTTTTTACTCAGAATCATAGTCTTATGTAAAGATTTTTAGTTAACAAAATTTTTCTTTCCTGCGTTTACCATAACACTATTAAAAACGAGAGCAAATTTATAGTTCAGCTTTTTAAACTATGAAAGATAGCTTATTCCGTAACAACTTTTTTCTTATGTTAAAATAATGCTCTAAGATGCTTTAAACAGCTTTTTGTATTGCTTAAAGGATTAGTTCTTAAATCAGATTGTTTTGCTTTTAAGTGAAAAGAATTCTTTGTATGTAGAAACTTCTTTGCGTGTAGATGCTCATTAAGTGCTTAACTTGAAAGAAAAAGGCTTTTGCAGACGATATTTTAAAGCAATCTTCAGGTTGGTGGCTGCTAATGATGTAACGATCCCAAGGTTTTCTTCTAACTCGACAATGCAGATTCCTGGAATATTTGCTGTGGTATGGGTAAATAAAACCACACAAACATGAAAATATATTTACAAAAATATAGAAAATGACATTTTGTTAAAATTAAGATTCTAAATTTTCTTACTATATAACAATCAAATAAGTCCCACTTGTTCTGTGGATGAGTTCCAGATTATTTCCTGCAAGTAAAAAACATTAATTTTCTTTTATAAATTATTAATTAATAAAATGTCGATAAGAACACAGGTATAAGTGAATATCTAACCTATCATTGTTTAAAAATGACAGTAAAAGTATCGAAGACTCCTGTGTCAGATAAAGAAGGATACGAGTGTTGCATGATACAGAATTATGAATAGTAAGTTGGGTTGCATACAAACCAGAAACACAAGTCAACAAAAGGCTGAATGTAATGTCTGATAAGATAACATCTGTTAATAAAATTTAAGGTTAATTACTACAGTTATGTAGTTCATTTACTTTTGTCAAATGTTCTTGTAATAATCTCCAAAAGAGTTAGGTTATACATGTTTTGATTTTAATAATTTTAAACAGAATCAGAAATTTATAGATGATCACTTAAATGATTGATTTAATTTTTGAGTTAGTGTTTGAAAAGTAATTTATATCACTTGTTGGCATTCCTACATATATAGTGATATAACCTCACAATAACATTTTAAATTTAATGTAACAGCAAATTATTAACATACAGAAATTCTATGAAGTATAAAGTTTATCATACCTGAGAATGGATTATTTTATTATTATTTTGTCAGTGTTATGTTAAGATTCTTGTACATGACTTATTGAATCCATTACATTATTCCCTTCGATATTTCTTCTTGAAATATTTAAATCGTTAACATATTTACAGACAACCATTCTGCTCATCTTGAATATTTATGCTAGCTGTAAGTTGTATACATAAGTAAGTATATAGCTGTAATTATTATATCAAAACTTACAGCAAACCATATCTGATGATATTCTTTTATTTTTTGTAAGAATCATTCTTGTGGGTTCATGAAAACATGGATACACTTTTTGTCGCCATAATTATTTACTATCATTTATCAATAATTATTATCACTGGTAAAACCAGCCATGATTCCATTTTTCTACTTTCAACGCTTTCAACAGATGAAGAAAAACATTAGAAAACGAAAACAAAATGTGCAAATGGACTGACCAATCAGCAATTAATGTACTAAAGTTACGGCAGCTGCTTTAAAAGCGCTGTTGCCAATGTGGTATCCACATAGTTGGATTCAAAGATATCCTTTCCATAAACTCAGCAACTAGAAGATTCTTTAATCTTTACTTTTATCTTTTTTCTCTTCTTCTAGCCACAAGAACACATACTTTCAAATTCTAAGCAGTTTTCATTCACTCAGAAATTGCAAATTGAAACCAATTATCAATAAGGTGCGTTTCATAGTAATTTTCACCGTATCCGCTGTAGCTCGTTTTGTTTTGTCCTATCAGTATTTGAAAACCTGCACTATCTATTTAATTGCATTCTAGTCTCGTCAGTATTAAATAATGAATACTTTCCCAATTAAAACGTATTTATTAAAGAATTAATTAAAACCAAAACAAAAAAAGAGAATGAGAACGTAAACAAAAACGAGAACGAGAACAAGAACGAACAAATGAGTTGAAGCTCGAGATATGGGAAAAGTTAATAGTTTTCTTGGAATGTCAATAGTTAGAATTGAGAGTGCAATTTCAATTTCACAAACTAAATTATTAGAGAAAATTTAGCAAATTTTCAATATGGAACAATGTAAACCTATGGAAACTGGATTCCAGATCGATCCTAATGAAAGTGTAACCACTTCAAGACCTGAATTACTTTTTCAGTGTCTTATTTAAGCAGAGTGCTAGATAAACCAACCAGTCAAACATGGAAGACAGCAAAAAGGATGCTTCGGTACTTACAGCAAACGATATGGGCTTAGGTTACCAGAAGGGAGAAAATTCAATTGAAAGTTATACAGATCCTGATTGGGCATGTGACAAAATGGATAGAAAAAGTATCGCTGGCGCTATAATATTCCGTTGTGATGATTTTCAAAAAAGTAAAGTTGTGTTGCTCTCTCTACGGATGAAACAGAGTACATCGCTGCAACTACGACTGCTCAAGAACTGGTGAACATAAAAGGTGTATGTGTGTGAGCAAAATGCATGGATCTTGTATAGAAGAGATGGTGGTACCTTAGACCACTTAGCTTTTAGACGCAGAATAGTTACGGCTATTTTAGAGTGATGACGTGTAAGGGAAGACCTTCTTCTAGGGAAGTTGTGGACTCTCAATACGATCGTACTGATCACTATGTAGTGCCTCAAGAAAAACAGACAAGATGTAGACATGCTTTTTAGATTTCCATACCAAAAAATGTAAAGTATGTGTCAAAAGAAATATTATACTAGATAACTAACTGTAACAAGATTGCAAATAAAAATTTTCATTAGCTATCATGTAATTGACTAACGCCACCTTATATTTTGGAAATTTCAACTTTTTTTTGATCAATGGTTTTGGTATGTTTAGTAGCCCTATTGGATTCATTCTTGCTTTAAAAAAAATGCACAGCTTGCAACAAAAAAATCAGCCTTATCTCGGTTAGTGTAAGCCTGATGCTTCTTCTTGATATGGAAAGGAAGCAGGAAAGTGATACAGCAATGGGAAAGAAAGATACTTTCAGTATTGTCTGTTTATTGACTGTTTAAAATACAAAAAAATACAAAGATCCGGAATATGCAAGTTGAACATACGTCGCACGCTACTCTTTCAGCTTTCCAATGAATATGCATCCAGTGTTTCGCTATTATTAAAAATTTAGAGCACCGTGTTTGTTTTGATTACAGATGCACATACTGTGTCATAGAAAGCCATGAAAGAAGTGCAGAGTACATAGTAAATTACTGTGATCTTAATTCACAATCTTTAAACTTCAAGATACCTACTACTGATCACAAACTGATTTATTTGCTTTGTAACGGTACATATTATATTCCAAGCTAATAAGTGGAAAGATTATCTGCCTCTTTCCCAAGATACATCTGAAACCAACGTTCACTATATTTTTGTTCAAATTTCTCCAAAATATCCGATGACAACGTATTGTTCTCCAGTTCTACATAATTTAAAGTCTCCAAGTGATCGAAATTGTCAAGCGATATTTCAGATATTTCATTATTTGCTAATCGTATAATCGAGATCGATGATAAACCAACAAAGATATCATCTATTCTCTTTAGTTTATTTTTTCTCAAGTCAATTGTACTGAGATTAATGAGAGACTCGAACGATCTGGATTCAATTGAGAAAATTTGATTGTTTTCTAAAAATAGATAATATAAATTCACCAAACCAGCGAAATCTCCTTTAGATATCTTACTTATCATATTTTTACTTAAATCTAGAGATTTCAATATTGACAAAGGTTTGAAAATTCCGCCAGTTACAGAATAGATTTTATTGTTTGTGAAGTTCAAATTAATCAGTTTATCTAATTTGTGAAACAAATTGCATGGTAAGAGCTCTAAATTATTACACTCTAGATTTAAAGATTCAAGGTGAGGAATCTTCTCAAATTGTTCAGCTGTGATCTTCTTAATTCCATTAGAATCTAGATATAAGCTTGTTATAGCTGGCAAACCGTTAAAAGCGCCCGATTCCCATTGTTCTAATTTGTTGTTGCTTAAATAAAGTTGCTTCAATTCTTGCAGTCCTTTAAATCCGTTAACCTCAATTTCTGTCAACAAATTTCCTTCGAAACTTAAATGTTCTAATTTAGGAAGAAAAGTAAATGTATTTGCAAACAATTTTTCGAGATGGTTATTAGAGAGGTATAGGCTTATTAGTTGTTCTAATCCAGAAAAAGTGGATGATGTTATATTCGTTATAACATTAAAAGATAATATTAAATTAGACAGTTGTTCTAAACTTTTGAAACATCCGTCTTGTAGATCGCTCAAATAGTTTTTCTCAATATGCAAATTTCTAAGTGAATATAACCCTTCAAACATCTTACAGTCGATACTTTTCAGCAAATTTTGGGACAATTCCAGATCTTCTAAAGTTGATAGCTCGCTGAATAACTTTGGTGAAATATTTTCTATTTTATTATTTTCTAAATTTAAATGCCGTAGACTTATAAGATTACTGAAACTTCCTTCTTCCAAATTTCTTATGTTATTTTCACTTAATGTCAGTTCTTCTAGAAATGGTAAATCATCAAATATCCCATTCTGAATCCTAGAGATATTATTGTTTTGTATATACAAGGACATGAGGTTTGATACATTTTTAAATGTTCCTTTATCTATATTTCCTATTTTATTATTTTGTAGACGTAAAATATCTAGACTGGGTAATTCATAAAAGCATTCACGTTCTAAAACTGATATACTATTATTACTCAAATCTAGTTCTTTTAAACTTTCTAGAGTTTTAAAGAAATTACCACAAACGCATTTAATCTCATTATTGTTCAAATAGATACGTTCTAGTTTGGATGCTTCTTTAAATAATTTGTGTGGCAAGAATTTTAATCGATTACTAGAAATATCAATTGCAATTAGCTCTTCCAATCCTCTAAATGCCCCATTTTCTATTTCTTCAATATCGTTCTTTGAGAAATCCAACTTTGTAATACTAGATAAATTATTAAATACATTGTTTGGTATTGCTGTAATTTTATTTAAAAAGACGTTCAATACCTTTAAGCTTTCTAAACCAACAAAATACGAACTATCTAATTTTGCAAATTGATTACCATGAAGGTCAAGTTTTTCCAATGATTTCAAATTATGAAATATTCCATTTGGAAGACTTGCCAGAAAGTTAATCTTCAGACACAATTCAATTAAATTGGATAAATCTCTGAATGTGCCCTTTTCTAAGATTGATAGATTGTTGTTACTTAAGAATAACTCTTGAAGATTCTTTAAGTTAAAGAATGCGTCTTCTGATATTTTGCTAATATTGCAATAAGATATATCTAGTTGCAGTAAGTTCTTTAGAGACGTAAAACTATCATTACGTATTTCTCTGATGTTCTTATCACCGCTTAAATTTAAAGTTTCTAACAATGTCAAGTTTGCTAAGTATCCGCCTTGTAAAACATCTAGATTGACATTATTCCACAAAACTAAGGTATGCAAGCGTTTTGGCTTGCTGAATATATCTTCGTCAATTTCAGTTATATTATTTTTACTCATTATGATCTCTTCTAAATGTAGTAGGTGTGAGAATGCGTTAGATGTCAAATGGGTTATATTCGAATCACGAATTTCTATCTGTTTAAGTCTTGGTATCGTGTTTATATAATTGAAAGAAAACGATTCGAAATAGCAACTGACAAATACTAGCGTTCTCACTTCTTCCTCTTTTGAATGGTTCTCAATTAAAACTCGACTAATTGCGATATTTATGGTTTTATACGACTTCAAGTTAGAACACACCAGCTCGTTTAAATCTTCTGGGTAATAGCAATCTCCTCTTGCCCATCCATATAAAAATAATGTCCAGCCAAGATTATAAATCATCATTGCTTAAGGAATCTGAAACACAATTATATTCTAATATAATAAAATGTCATATTTCGTCTTATATAATTATGAAGTATTGTAGAGAGATGAGTATGATGAGTATTCGGAATAGACGTGCTAGTCTATTTTGTTTTGATTGCACATGTTCGTTCACTTTTACCTAAAGTTGCAGACATAAGATTACTAATTATCAATAATCAATCGCACTACAACTGCAACAGGGGCACAAGTCAAAAATTCTTTGTTTTGAGTTATGCTGCCTAAATTACTCCTATACATTGCATGTATGATCTTAAAAAGTCACGTTAACAATGAAAAGGGAACGACGAATAATACAGCGTGCACTTCAGCAAACCGTTAGCTCAAGTGAAAATTCATTTTCTAAACTAAACATTTTTGTTAAGAAACTTTCTGTTGTGTGATCTGTAACGGTTACTTTTTCCGTCACCGTTACATGAGGGTTGATAATCCTTGATTTCGGGGTGTCCCAGTATTTTTTTATTACCTTCATCTAGAAAGGAGATTGATACTTATGCCTTTATACAAATGATTACTTCCATCTTTTTCTAGCTTGAACGTTTCCTTGTAAACCAAGTTTGGGTTGACGAATTGCTGGTCTTATAATATTCTGTGCGGAAGAATTAATCTATTTCGAGGGTTTCTGAAATTTCTTCGAGTAACGATTTATATAATACAATTGTGTTGCTCAAAGAAGTATGTGACGCTAATGATTTAAATCCCTAACACCCTATACTTCTTTTAAGTAGAAGGCGGAGCTACAACAAACAGAAGATTATTTACGGTTTTATGATCACGATAAGACTTCTTAGAAAATCGAACTCAACCTTCTAATGATTTATTAGGGGGTGCCTAAAATACATTTGAATAAGGCTATAATCAAGGTTTTAGTACGACACCGTTGCCAGATAGTGCTAGCTGTTTTTCGCTATGTTCTGTACTAATTTGTGTCGCCGAAGAAATAAGTCGTAGGTAATGTACTTTTGCTAGTTTTTTGTAGTCGAACTTATAAAAATATTGTTTAATTAATTCTCTTTATAGCGATATGATTAGTTTTTGCAAATAATTTGGTATCATCATATTTCTGAATTTATATAAATATCTACGTTACTGTCTATTAATCGGGCGCAATGTGCACCATTAACTGACGTATTTGAAATATCAAAGTAGGTACGGCTATTTTTGAGTTGTTACAGATGCCAAAATACCAACATAAAACAAACAAAGCAAGATGGGATTCCAAAGCTATGAAACAAGCTTTAAATTTTGTTAAAAATGGAAGATCGATACGACAGGCAGGAAGGCGATCTAATATTCCAGAATCTTGAACAAGAAAACGAAAAAAGCATTCGACGATGGACTAGAAGTTGGGGGACCAGACATTGGAAAATACTCATTTTTCACAAGAAGAAGAAAGGAAGTTGAAGGAGTACTTCTTAAAATTGGCTAAACTATTTCACGGTATGACCAAGAGTCAACTTAGAAAATTATCATTTATCTTAAAGGAAATCCGAAAGTGTCTTTGAGAAAACTCAAGCCCACCAGCATAAACAGAATCTCGGCTTTTAATAAAGAAGAAGTGGCAATTTTCTTTGATAATCTGAAGAAAGTGTACGATAAATCTAAGTTTAAAGAAGATATGGTGTTCAACGCAGACGAGACTGGCATATCACCATCTAGAAATCGTGCAAAAGACTTGACTTGAAGGGGAAAGAAAATCTTTCTTCGTGTCAGGATGGTACCTACACTAACTAAAAATGGCCCATATAACGCAATTTATTCGTGCTCAAAAAGTGGCTGGGGCAATAAAGATTTGTTTTGTCAGTGTTTGAAACATTTTACGAAAACAGTGAAACCATCGCAAGTACTAACAGTCACACCAAACAGAGGCAAACTGAAAGAAGCAGCTGAAAAAAGATTGGAAAGAAAAAGACGCTTAGAATAAAAACAAAGAAACAATCAGAAAAAATCCAATAATTCAAAAAAGGGATTAATAGGAAGCAGTTTGAATATACTGAGTCAGAAGATATTTCAGAGAGTAAATTGTGTGGTGACGACGAACTAGATGATCTCGAGTTAGATGATACTGACAAGTACATCATTTGTGACGGTGATAGCAAAAAAGATAGAAACAATTTTTATTAGGCTTTTCTATTTCAAATGACTTTTCCTATCACCTGTTTCACGGACAACTATTAATTCACTAACACCCTGTATAGTCGTTCTTAAAAAAAAAGATATGAAAACAATTGAGTCGAGAAGTTTGGAAAAACGTTGCAACAAACAATTGAATAAACGGTTAAGTTTAGACCGCAAGGTGCAATGTTACTGTAATCAATACCGAACCAGAAGCAAGAAAATACCAAAATATAGTTTTCTATCAAAAGAATTTTTAGAGTAAAAACAAAACACACTATACCTTAAGAAGCATTCAAACTCCGAAGGATATACTGCGATTATTCACCTTAACACTAAAAACTATCAATCTTAAACTAATAATTGTACTTTTCAAACTAATCTTGAAACGCTTACTTATGAATTGGTTGCAGCAATTTAACGGTCATAAGCAAACCTTTAACATGATTCGTAATTGTAATAAAATAAACATTTTCTGTGAATGTGGGTGTGGATAAAAGTAAATTATTAATGGATACAAAGTACATATAGAAATACATACTATGTATATCGTGTTTAAAAAGAGAAAAAAAATAAAAATAAAAAGCAGGCGTTACTTTAACGCAATTATTTTCTTACTTGAAGCAAACATGGATATTGTAAAGAGCTATTATAGCACATCAAAATTTAATTACAAAATAGATAGCTCGTATAAATTTTTGAAAACTAAAATCCGTCAATAATTTGAATATAAGAGTAATTCCATGTCAACCAGACCAGAAAGCAGGCAAGAAGGAATTTGCGTGGGGGTTCCACACAAGAGCAAACATAACGGTTTATATTTCAATGTAAATGTCCTGATTAGGAATTTTTATCAGAATCAAGAGATTCTGTATCACAGTGAAATTTTATAGAATAAAAATTTTGATATTGAATTACCCATATGTATAATCAAAGGAGAAAATTAAAAATAGTTTTTGTTTATCACTCGTTAAATTTATAGTTAATTGTAACTGCAACAAAAATTGATATTCTCTTATAGAAGTCGTTGGCGGTGACATTTTACTTATTTTACGAGAGTAATAAAATGTTTATTGCGATTATTAAAACTACTAACAATCATCTTTGTTTTGTATGCTATTAACATGTTTATAAAAAATAACAATTCTGTGCATAGGTATTATTTTCCTCGAATCAAGATAATTTTACCAAACGCAAAAAAAACGATGAAATTTCTATTCAGAGAAGTTTTCTGACTCTTCACCCAAGCTGCATGTTTGCTTTTCCAGTAACAAATTAGGGCAAGGAACATGTCCAAAATATACCTCACAAAATAATTCAAAATTTAGCAGAAAACAGAAGAAAGTTTAATTAGTAAAGCTACATGTGACATATGCCAAAATTATGGAGTACTCCAACCATGCAGAAAATGCAATCTAAAAGTCCATGTGCAGTGTGGAAGTGAAATCAAAAATGGAGTTACACGCAACCGTCGTAACAGAACTGATGCAATAAAATGCTAAAATTGGACAAGAAAAACAAGCTGCAAGAATGTTAGCTTTGTCCCGTCAAAAAGTACCTCCTGCTGAGGTAGACCAAAATGCTATCGTCAAAGTTCCGAAAGTTGACAGAGAACGACTTGTTTACAGAAATGTATTGGCTGTGGTTGTAAGCGTTAATGAATCTGGTTTGTATCAGTTGGGAACTAAAGAAGGTCAAAATGAGTTCGCCTTCGCTGATTCGCAATTTATTGACCAGTTACTGTAATACCAAGAAATGCAAATGTCAATCCAAAGAGGTATCTAAACACCTTTTCGGATTAATATTAGATGGTGATGTGTAGTTGACAACATTTGTTAAATGAAGAATTACTCTGTAAATGTTGTAATGTTTGAAAACTCGAGCAATGGAGAAAACAAATATGTGAAGGCGTCTTTCATGTGTGATGTCATTTTTGTTCGCTAATGAATGAGGTGCTATTCTGTTCTCTGATGTGGGTTCTGTGCTATTGTTTACATCAGCTACTCATGATGAGGTCAAAAGAACTCTCTGTATTTACACATTCAATGAGGGCTCAAATCAGGAAATGTATATTGAAACCATGTCACTCCGCTTCCTTAGTCGAAGTACTGAAAGAAAGCATATTGAATACATTCTAAAATTTCGGCATTGGCATACATAGTAGAAGCCATAAGATCACAGAAAAGGGAACAAGTCTTAACATTACTTGGAACCAGAGAAGGCAAACTCCTGCCGGTACACGGTTAGCGCCCATGGTCCTTAGAGCATGAGGCTGTCTCATATTACGAATTTTACTTGGGATTTAAAGTTAATAACCAAGAAGGTGTTGGGTTCCACAGATATCGCTGAGAATGGCTTCAAGATACCCATTTTTCGATGCCTTTTGCAAGACCAACGGTATGGTATCAGCAAAGGGACTGCTATTTTTGTTTACCAAAAGTATTTGGATCCTCGTCTAAATCGAAACATGTGTTTTCACTACTTATATGAGAGCTGTGCAAAGATAATCTTCAGAGAATTAATCGAGGACCTCAGAATTAAAAGCGGACAAAAACGATTTTTGGCGAAATTTGATTTTGATCATTTTTCAAGACAATGATAGTCCGCATCGTTTGAAATGAAAACTGAATATATCTGATTACTCTACAAACTACTAGATGGCGTTTGCTTTATGCTCGAAAGATTTTGAAGTAGTTCGAGTTACTCAAGCTATGGTTAGAGATTTCCATAGTTTTCTTACAAATTCTGCTACAAAGGCTATTAAGAATAAGAATGGACATTTTTCGGTTACAAAATATAAATCATTTAAATACAGTGGTAATCAAATAACTGTAAGTGTCACTCATAATCTAGAATGCTTATCAGAAACGTTTGTTGCCCAAAGAAGAAACATACCTTATCCGTTTCAATGGACGTCCAATAGACTATACAGTGAACCTATTCCTGTTAACCCCTTGAAGTTGAAGAATATAAAAGAGCTTTCTAAGTATGTACCTCTTCGATATCAAGGTTGGTGGTATGAATTTCTTCAATCACAGAATGAGGAAGCTGCAGAAGAAGAAATCGAAGATAGAGATGGCTCGGATGTGGATTGAAGATATTATGGTTTTTATACATAGTATCACAATTTTTGTTCGTTTTTGAGTTTTTAATAAAAAAACATACCAGTAGATGTGCATAATTTGTTTTATTTAACCCAAAAGGTTCAATGCGAATGAAAAGAGGATATATCCAAAATTAGAAACAGCAGAAAAAGATTTACTAAAATATTTCTTTGTTAATTAAAAGAAAGGCAAAATGCAAATAGATATAGTAGTATTGCATTTTTCATTAATAAAAACAGTTTTTTGCCTTTCCTGTAAAATTTGGTTTTTGGTTCTTATCCACTTTTCATTCTGTTGTCTTCATTATCTCTTCTAAATTACATTCTAATTTCAAATATTAACAAAACAGCTTTACATCAGCAAATTGTAAATTTTACTACAAGTCATCTATTGGAAAACTACAATTATATTTATGTACAAATTGATCAAGAATCTCAGACGACAACGGATTGTCTACTAACTGTATACACAACAATTTTTGAAATTGTTCAAAATCAGCTACAGATATTTTAGAGATCTGATTGTTACATAACTTTAAATGAGTAATATCCACTAAACCAGCAAAGGTATAACTGTTGACTTCATGTAACTCATTTTCACTTAAATCAATTTCGCTCAAACTAGCAAGATCCTTAAAAGAATTAGGTTCGATTCTAGAAATTTTGTTATATTTTAAGAAGAGGTGCGATAGCTGTACTAAACCAGCAAAGTCTTCTGCTGATATATGATCAAGAGTGTTATTGCTTAAATCTAGGTTTGCCAGCGACGTTAATCCACTAAATAATTTTTCAGGTAATGAAGCAATTTTATTGTTAACTAAACTTAAACGCTTCAATTTTGGTAATTCGGCAAATATATTGCTTTCTAATTTATTTATGTTATTGTTCTGCAGACTTAGTGCTTCCAATTCCGGAACATTCTCAAATTGGTGAGCTGTGATTGTTTCTATTTCATTGAAGTCCATGTACAGATCGCCCAAAGAATCTAAACCAACAAAAGCATTTGCTTGCCATTGCTTCAGCTTATTAGCCTTTAAAGAGAGAATTGCTAGATATCCTAACCCTTGAAATGCGTTAGATTCGATGTTACTTATCAAATTGTTATCTAAATATAAGTTTTGCAAATTTGGAGAATTTATAAAGGTTTTGGTTGGAATGAATTCAATTTTGTTATTAGATAAATATAAATCTTTTAATTCTCTCAAGCCAGTAAAAAAAGACGGCGCTATGGTTGTTATGCCATTAGAAGATAAATCTAAGGTATTTAGTAGCTCCAAGCCTTCAAAACAACCACTTTGTAAATTACTCAAATAATTCTCATCCAAATATAAATAATTAAGCGAAGATAGTTCCTGAAATATTTCACAGTTTAGATCCGTCAGCAAATTATGTGACAATCGCAGATTTTCAAGTGTCGAGAGTTCTTTAAATAATCCTAGAGGTAAACTCTTTATGTTATTACCATCTAAATATAAGGTTGTCAGACTTTTAATATTGTCAAAACAATTGCGTTCTAACATGTTTATATTATTCTTAGTCAGTGTTAGCTCACCCAACGCACCCAATCCTTGAAAAGCTCCATTTTGTATAACAGACAATCTATTGTTTTCAAAATTCAAAGATTCTAAAGATGGTAAGTTTTCAAAGGCTTGATTGTCTAAATTTTCTAAACTGTTGCTGTGTAGATTCAAAGTAACCAGATGAGGCAGATTTTGAAAACAGTGCTTTTCCAATACTTTTATGCTATTGTTAGATAAGACTAGCTCTGCCATATTCTCAAAATTCTTAATAAATGTGCCACAAACACGCTCAAATTTATTTTCAGATAGATTTATAACTTCCAAATTGGTCAAGCCTTCAAAGAGATTTTCTGGTAAATCTCTAAGCTGATTTCCAGAAAGATCTAAATCGTTTAAATTCTTCAATTTCGTCATTGCTCCATTTTCTATCTCTTCAATATTATTGCCCGCAAAATTTAGACTTTCAATATTCAGAAAAGTATTAAATAAATCTTCCGGTATCCTAGTAATCTTATTATTAGCAATATTTAGTTCTTTTATATTTACCAATCCATTAAAATGTGATATCTTCAAAGTTTTAATTTGATTATCTTGCAATCGCAATTTTTCGAGTGATGATAAATCTTCAAAAATTCCTTCTGGTAAATCCCTCAATGAATTTCCATCTAAAGTTAGTAGCAATAATTTATGCAAACCTTTAAAAGCATATTTGTTTAAATTAGAAATTCTATTTTCAGACAGAAGAAGAGTTTCAAGAATCGCTAAATTGCTAAAAGCGTTTTTCGATATTTTAGTTAAACTGCAATAGGACAAATCTAAATATACTAATTTTGGCAAAAATCCAAAACTATCATCTTCTACACTATTGATTTGTGAATTTCTACGTAACTCTAAATTTTCTAATGCTGGCACATTCCTCAGGTAACCTCTTTGCAAAATATCAAAATTTTCATTTTGGCTCACAACTAACTTTTCCAGTACATTTAATCCGTTGAACGCATCTGTGCTAACCTCCCCGATGTGATTCTTATTAAAAATAATTTGTTTCAATTGCGGTAATTCTTTAAATGCATCCGAGGATAAAATAGAAATGTTGGAATTGGAAATTTCAATCTCTTCGATGTCAGTTGAAAAGTTCAAGGCTTTTACTGAGAAAGTTTCAAAATTGCATCCTTCAAGTCCTATTGAGTGAATGTCTTTCACTGGAAGGTTATTTTCCATTAACGCCTCTGCAATTCGAGTGTTAATTGCAGTGTAGGACTTCATGTTATAACACTGTAGTTCGTTGCTATCTTCTGTAAACGTGCATGTTTGACTTGAACCTTCTACCCGAACTAGTAACCATGTAATCAAAAGATAAGAGATCATTTTTAGGTGGGATCTGAAAATAAAAATAGTTACTTTAAAGAAAAGCAGAATTAATAAGAGTGTTATGAAAGATCAACCACACTGTATAGTACTGAAAGTTAGGTTTAAATCAACAAGCTCAAGTTCCTCAGTATGAACTGCACTGACAGTTTGTAAGTAAATTGTTTAGATCATTGCCCTAAAAGTTTTTTCTAGTAAAAATATATTTCATAGGACAGTACTCTATAGCATTTAAACATAATGAACTCTATCAAACATGAGTACCAACTACTGAATCATTCGATCCCAGATTTAAAGAATTTCTTCTCTAATCCAGATTCGAACTCATGTCGACTCGATATGGCTTGCTGTGTGTGCCTACTAATTTAAAGAGTGACAGGTGTGAGAAATACAGTCAGCAAGCAAAAATAATAAAAGTTTCAATTCTAATTCTTTTATAAATTTTATTACAAATTGTTTATATGTATAATAAAAAGTTTTCTGTTTTCAAAGTTATATTGTTGGCTATTTATCTGTATTAAGGTCAAAACATGTCAGAAATATTTCAACTTATTAAATAATGTTTACCATCTCAAACATTACTTTGAGATTTTACTTTTTTATTATTTTACGTAGGATATAAAGCAAAACAATAAGTGATTATTTCAAGCCCACTTGGAAATTGATAACTTAAACATAAATAAATAAGCAAGAATAATTAAAGATGAAGACGGTCCAAATACTGTTAATAATAGGTAGATAGGATTTCAATTTTCTTTAATTTTACGTGCAAGATTGAAATGAGATAAACACCAGCTGATGAGTTTGATGTCGGTTAGAATGCCGACATGCGTTGCTGATTGGTAGATTATGCTCTAATCCTGGCATTCTTAGTTACGTTACGGTATCGAATTTCAGGGTATGAGGTAACTGAAGAAAAAAGGAAGAGGAATCAGAAAACTACCAAACGACCATTGGATGTACTGATCTGGAGTAAAATCAATGTCTAACTATTTCCTCGTAAAGAAATGTGGCACAAAGCAAAAAACAAAAGTAAAAAGCGGCAGAATTAAAAGAAGAAGAATTAAACGACAAAAATAACAAACAAAAACCCCAAACGAACACATTGATAGACACATAATGTAAAGGGATCGGTTAAAGACAAAAAACAGAAATGGAAAAAATATTTAGGAAACGTAGAAAATTATGAAAAATATCAACTTCCAAGAGTAAGAACTAAAAGAATTATAAAACAAGAAAAAGAAAGATCATGGAAGGAATTTGGAGAAAAAATGACAAAAGCGTCCAAGGAAAATCAAAAATGTTTTTCGGAAAGATTAGAAACGGGAAAAATAAAAGAGAAACATTGAAGAATATCAGGGATAAAAATGGACAAGTGATAACAGAGAAAAAAGCAATAATGGAATGATGGAGATAATACTTCAAAGAACTACTAGAAAGCACAGACATCAAATGATTTTAGAGTCATCATCATCACAAAAGAAGAAATATTTGAAGCAATAAGTAAGATCAAAAAAGGAAAAGCTCCCGCCCAAGATAGAATTACAAACGAAATAGCACCGATATATAAAAAAAGGAAGTAGTCAAGAAAGCCAAAACTACAGGAGAATAACGTTATTGAGCAACGCAGCAAAGCTGTAT
>VTPC01005885.1:45421-77588 GCA_011009095.1 Ignelater luminosus
CATCATTATTCCTAATTCCTAATTCCCTAAGTGAAATTTGTTCTTTACATTTTAAGGCAGAAAACTTCTTTGAAACAGCAAAAAGATTAAGAAGGCTTCATACGCAGTGCCATCACTTTTGTTACCATCGCTAGATTTATCAACGGTATTTAGCCTGGATTATTGGCAGAAGTATTTACTTCAGGTCAACATCCTATAGTTGCGAGCCAGACCCACAAATCCCTCTACGTGTAGTGGCAGAGAAACTCCAAAGTAGGATATGTCAGATTGTTCAATGGGACACCCCAAGGAAGACTGCCTTAATGACTCCAGGTCCTTCAAGTCAGCTAGTTTACCCCAAAACTGTTATAACATATCCTAAAGCAATTCCTCGGAAATTAACTAAAGGTGGAAGGAAACCAGGATGAACCCGAATACTAACGGACACCCCTGAGATAGATGAAGCTGAACAAAGAGTGAAGAAGAGGGTTAAATTTAATATGATTCTAAACAAAGATGAAAATATCTCAAAAACAACGAAGCAGAGAAGAAACAGAAAATCAGAGCAATAAGGTCTGATGAAAACAAACAAATCTGATTCGTTTGAAGTCGATGCATCCAGCGACCGTGATTTTTGTCCGGAAGAGCAAGAAAAAGATTTTGATTCTTCGGAAGAAACAATGGAAGTGATCAAGTTTTGCACTAAAACAACAATAATGCATTATGTTGGACGAGTGGAAAAAAGCTCGAAGAGGAATTTGCAATTAACTTTTTAAGAAAGGAAATGGTTTTATTTTTCCGGCAGTACCGGACATATGATGCATCCAAAAGCAAGATGTTGTAGTCACCTAATAAATCTGGTGGAAGCAGCAGGATTTTTCTGTTTTTTATTTTGATGTTGATGTAAACAGCTTCAAGAATTTGTGCTGATCTTTTCTACAATTAATTTTTTTCCATCGTTAGTCTAAGTTTTAGTTAAATTTTCACGTCTTTTTCATTCATAACCTCTAGACGTTGCTGTATATGGGCCGTTTAAGACATATGTTAATCAAGCTGGTAATAAAAGCTAGTTGATACTGCATACCGACGAGGATTCTCTAAAACCGGTATCTATCCATTCAACTCACATCTGTTTTTCGAAAAAAATTTCCTTACTTCAAAAGCTACTGACCGACCTGATCCTTATTCATGCCAAAAAAACGCACATCAGAACCAATTGGCGATAGTAGTTTCTCAAGATTTTGCGAACGAAACATACAAAGTAGTACCTTCAATGGATAAAGAATACCACCAGAGAATATTCCTGGACCTGCACGTCCTTACAAGACTTCCGAAGAAATACATTCACTTCCTCAGGCTCCTCCTAGAAAACAACAATGAATAAGGCCTGCTACAATAAGAATTCTCACTGATTCATCTAACATGAAAGAAATAAAAAATGAATATGCAAAAAGACAGAAACATCCCGGACCCCGACAACAACCCGTCCACCGGTACCAGTTAGAAATGGTAGTTTTAGCAGTCATTTCAGCCAGTCGACCCTTGGAGTTACCGTATCTCAACGTAGCTACTCCTGAGCCCTCGTCTGACCGCCCCAAGGACGAGGCAAGGGAGTAAACCCCCTCATCAAATCTAACGCCAGAGACCGTCCAGAAAGCGCGGCGCATATTTTGATGCCTATTTCAGCCGAGAACCGACCGAAAAGCATCACAAATTTGTAAAAAAACAAATTTCAGAATTGCAGAAGGAGGAAAGAGGCCGCCGTTATTCTGAACGTTTTAAGCAATTTGCTTTGAGTTTGTACTTTTTGGGATCTAAACGCTATTGCAGACGAATTTTAAAGCAGGTCTAGACAAGAAGCTTTGAGGGTTCAATCTCAGTCTCAAAGAGATAGATCGTGGAATTTAAAGATACTGGCACGGGAAAAAGATTCGTTCCTGCTTGCAATGCACTAGTAATAATGATTAGCGCTATACAAACTGCATGAAAGCAAGCACTTGGCATACTTTCTAGTGAAAGCTGCTTGTTGGGTAGAAGATTTGATGAACATTGTTACTGACTCTTATCTTAAAATTAAATAAAGTTGATAATAAGGAAGTGATGTATCTTTTTGATACACCACACCTTATAAAAACCACTAGGAATAATCTTTTAGCAAATATCTTTGAATACGAGAAGAAAAGAACATCCTGGACGTATATAGAAGCCAATTAGAAAAAAGACAAGTTTCTACTAATACGATCTTCCCCTAAACTTACTGATTAACATGTTTATTCTTCGCCATTTAATAAAATGAGGGTCAAGTTAGCAATCCAAGTGCTAAATGCTTCTGTCGCTGCGAGAACGGGTGAATATGTAAGGTTAGGAGTTTTACCTGAAGATGCTCAATTTACAACTGAATGCATTTTAAAGTTTGACACTTTATTTGATGTATTGAATTCATCTTCAAGATCTACATCAAAGATGTCATAAAATGTGTTCAGAAGATATTAATACCAGGTTAATTTTTTATCAGAAACAGTACAGTTTCTTGGAAGATTGAAGATAATAAATAAAAAAGAAAAAAGACATTACAAATAGAATAAAATTTATCAATTCCTGGAAGATACCACTAAATGGAATCCCGCGCTTATGGAACATGTTAAAAGATGATGTCTTTCAATATTTAAAGACGAGGCAATTATTGAGACACTCTTATCAAGTAGCCTAGGAAAACAAAATTAAAGAGTATACAACTGAATTACTCTGCAACATTCATATTAGTAGGTATAACCTAAACACTTGCTATGACATTAGTAACTCCATTTTAATGTGACTGTCATCTCCTTACAGAGAACCACACAAAAAGTAGACCAAGGCAGATGAAAATAGCTATTAGTTTAACTTTTTATAATTTATGGTTTGTCATGGAGGCAGAACTGCAAATAAGGTAAGAAATAAAGTATATAAAAGAATTTCACATTTTATTTTGTTATATTTTAGAAATGAAAATAGACTCTTGCTCAGACAATTGATGGATGCTAGTAATCCTTTTGATATGCCAAATAAAGTGTTTAGAAGGTTGTACCGTTTTACGGTAAATGTGACCCATGAATTTTTCTTACAGCTGAGCCCTTTTCAAGAAGACCCTAGAAGAATCACCAAAATACCCAAGGCTGTTAGGTTTATAGTTGCCTTCCATTTCTATGTCCAAGGAAGTTATCAAAAATTTGTAAGAACTAACAAACGTTACTAGATGGCTCAATCAGCTGTAAGCAATTGTATTACAAGTGTGACTAAAGCTATTGTTAACAATTTTTCTGGAAGAGATTAAATTTCCATCAACATTAAATGAAACTTTTTTTCCAAAAGTTTAATTTTCCTGGAGTTATAGGAATTATAGATGGAACTCACATTTAAATCGTACCTCCAGTGTTTGGCAGAATTCTACCAAGAGCTGTATTTCTCAACAGAAAAAACTATTACAGCATCAATTGCCAAATTATTTGATTCAAATTTAGAAATATTGGGAATCTGCACTAGGTATCCAGCAAGTGTTCACGATTCAGCTATTTGGATGATGAGCAATATTTATAATGACCTTAAAAATCGTTACCAAAATGGAGAACAAAGTTCATGGTTGATTGGCGACTCTGGTTACCCTCTACTGCCCTTTTTACTTACACCTATAATATTAAGGATAGGAAAAAGGGGCCAACAGCTTTATCTGAAGATCAGAAACGTCGTATTCAAGTTTTATAACAGCGGCTCCATAAGGAGACAGGCTCCTGACAAAATGGATATCAAATCAGTTAAATGCGACAAAACACAAAAGAACTCATTTCCAAAAGAGACATATGGTAAAGACAGTGAAAGAAGCCTAGTAACCCTGATGTAAGTGCAAAGAAATCTTCATTTTTTTCTTTACGCCCAAAACACGTTCTTCCTATTTCTGGAATGCCTCAGTGTTTGTATGTGCAAATATCACGGTAATAACAATTACATATTGAAGGTCATTTCAAAAACTGATCATTTCCAAAAAATCACACAGAATTATTAGAAAAAGTATTTTGTGACATTTTAAATGAAAAATGCATGAGTGGAAACTGTTCGGAATGTTCAAATATAAAGGCCTCAGACCTTATTGATCCAAACTTTGATATGAAACAAATTGTGTCTTGGAAACAATGGACTGATGCAAATGGTCCAAAATACAACTGATTATTGTTAAAGGTAAAGCAGAAAAATCAATAATGGACTTAAATAGTAAGATTACATGAGGTGACATGTTTCAAGAAGCAATCTGAGAAGAATTTTAAATATGTATTTTTTTCTCATTTGTTTTGTTTTTTTAATAAACGATTATTATCACTATTATCATCAACAAGTATAAAAATAAAAGGTAAAAGATAGAACATAAAAAATAAATGTAAAACTAATTTTTTATTACAGTATTATACATACACATTCAATATATAATTAAGTTTACCTTGAATATTATCACTTCTACCTTATTTACTAAAATTGGTAAGAAATAGAATATTCCTATTGATAACAACAACATTCTAAAATAAGGAAACTGCCACTTCTCGTGGAGTCTGAACATAACCTCTAAGCTGTTGACAACTATGTTCTTGTATTATTAATAAAATAAATTTTTAAAAGCTCCGTTAAGTTTTCTTTTAAGTTTCCTGTAGTACATTTTCGATTATTCTAAACTAAATATTAATGATCAACTACAACTATGTAACAAGAAATTAACAACGACAGAGAGAGAGGAACTCGGAATTCTTATGAATTCTACTAATTTAAAGTTTACAACTTTAGTTTCGTATATTATAATACTTAACTTCAGTTATACAGGGTGTTTTGAAAAAGAATGCAAATATTTACCAGGTGCGTTCCTCAGCAAGAAATAAGCCATTTATGTCGTGTAACCTTATCATAGGCTGTTAGACTTGAAAGATTTTAAAAAATTTTCTTTTACTAGAAAGCGAACGCATTCTACAGAAAAAACTAAAGAGTAACTTTTTGTTTCAAATCGATTTCAAAATACTGAGAAAACAATGAATTTCAAATAAAACTTTGACACCTTGTATCTCAAAAACGATGCACTTTACAAGAGTTATATGACAAAAAAGGCTTAATCTTTATCGAGGAATCCGCCTGTCAAATATTTGTACTCATTTTGAGAACACCCAGTATGATACTGAAATAATAACTGGTAAATAACAACTGCAAACATCTTAAGTTCTTATTACAAGCAAGATATGTTACTGTAGTTACCTATGTTGATACAAGCGACTACGCTCTTTAGACTATTATTCGTTGTACTCGATTTGCATTCGGCATCGTTTAGGTTTTCTACGAGTAGAGGTACTTGGTAGTGGAAACATGTTATTCTTCTTCATTAATTCTTTGGACGAAGCCATCGCCCTCTTAGCCCTTCTCTCTCTCGCAGCAACTCTAAGCAGATCCCTTTGTTGCTTGAACCAGGCTTCAACTTTAGATTCAGTAAGACCCATTTCGTTTGCCAATGCAGTTCTTTGTCTATCACGTAAATGTTTATGCGGAAGCACCTTAAACACTTCCATCAATGCGTCATGTATGTTCTGGGGTATATCTAAGCATTGGGAAGTACTGCGACTTGTTTTCGTTCTGTCCTCAAGTGATGACTGGTGTTTATCAGAATCTGTAAAACAGAAGATTGTTAGTTTTAGTTGTAAGTTCCAGTTCTGCCGTTCCGTACAAAACTTCCTACAATGATTTTACATGATGACTAATAATATTCCTGACAAAAGAAATGTTTATCAATCAAATCTTTTGGCTTCCATCAAAAAGACTAAGTAATAAGTGAAAAACACATCATAATCTTTGAACAAGGTTGAATCAAAAGCAAGATATTAGCAGCATATTTGCAAACAATCGATGAACCTAAAAGAAACATTGAAGCAGAGATTCGAGCTATTCTGCAGGAATTACTTATTAAAGTCGTATTTAATTTCGTCCACCGCTTAAAAGAATGTTTTGAAAACGATGGAGATCACTTGAGCCACACAATATTTCATAAATAAATCTCCCATTCATACACTTCAGTAAACCCTTTTGTTTTAATTTGTAATTTATAAAAATAAATTATTTTTCCTGACTTTTTCGGGTTTTCCCTAATTGTTTTATATTCTCTGGCATTTCCAGGTTTTGGGAACTCTGATCTCTTAGAACGCGATATTGATAAGATAAAGATAGAGATAGAGGGAATCTTTGCTGCGATGTTGATTTCTTCCTCAGAAGGGACACTATATAGGGTCTATTTTTACGTGCTCATCCGGATTGCGTTTTATGTGGATCACCCATCACTGCCTAATCTAAAAAGTGATTACTTTTTGTTTGGACGGGCAGTGTTGAAGCGAAAGTCCACAGACCAATACACTATCCAACCGCAGAATCTGTAAAAGGATGAAACCCAACAATGGAATCTGTAAAACCAACAGATCTAGGACACTCTGGTTTCATGGATGGGTACAGCCTAATTTTCCCATCTCAACCTCAACAGTCTACTATAGCAGGAATGTTTAGGCAGATTAATAGCTACCAAATGTTTGGGAATTTAGAGTTTTAGTTTGATTTCTGAACAAACTTCAACCACTTATGGAAAATTTCATGCATATTTTGCCACTTTTTTTGTATAATTTGCATGCCTATTTAGGGATTTTTTTCAGGCAGAAAATCCTTGGTCTAATCATAATATTTTTCTTGCAGATGGTGGTACCAAAAATCTAAAACTGACACAGGCTATAGCAGAAATGATTGTCATGGATCCCCTCAGTACAAAGTTCCTTCTAGGAACACTGAAAACTCATATAAAAAAGTTATGATTCGAAAAAAAAAATTTTCTAACATAATAGAGAAAGTGCCTTATGTCACATTTGGACATCTATCCAAATGAAAAGCATGCTGGGAACTACTGTGGACTATTGGTGTGTTTGAGTTAACAGAAGCACACACTACCAACTACATTTCTGGTGTTTTCTTAAAAGCCCCGCTGGAGTATGAAATTGATCCACACAAAGTAGTAGCTTACGCCACTGGCAATGGAGCAAATATAGTGAAGGCGGTATTGGACAAATTTGGCAAGCAGAAACATTATTTGGATAAAACGGCATATAAATGCAAACGATGAGTAAATGCTCAAGGTGCTGCTTGATTTTAGTATAGATGGAATTCGACCTACTTTATGTTGTAGAGGTTTCTAGAAATTCTTCCGTATATTACCCAAATCTTATTAAACCATGTTGGTGCGACTAACATGATTTCGCCAAAAGGAAAACAAGATATTTCTGAAGTGCTAGCAGTTTTTCGAACACTACCTATCTAATGTGGCAAAGCAATTGAGGGAAAAAATTATCGCTGAGTTTGACAAACGATTTGGGCAATGCGAACACAATTGGCTACTGACAATTTTGGATCCCCGCTTCAAAACAATCCACTTTTCTAGTCCCATTGCAATTGCGACGCTGCTTAAAGGGATAAGATCGGAAATAGCTGGCATCGAATCAACTATTTCAGAAAGTTCCTGCGAGTTTGAGTCTTGCAACGAAGAGTTTGATTTATGGCCTAGCAACAAATCAACCGCAGGATGAGTTGACGTTTAATAAATACCTCAGAGATGGGGCAAAGCAGGATTCAACTGGGGAGGAGATGAAAGCCGTATACCAGAAGCTTTATGCACTAAGTCAAAAATACTGTCATCTTATAGGTACTTCGGCACCTGCAGAAAGGCTGTTTGCAAAGGCCGAGGCGACGGCCAATGAAAAAAAGAAGCAGACTAAACTACTAAAATGTTATCCCAGTTATTGTTCTTGAACTCCTGGGTCGTGGAGGAGTCTTCAGTCAGGTAGTTAAACATTTATATAATAATTATTTGGATTGTCTTTTTGTTTGTTCCGATTAATCGAAATAATCGATTAGTTGCATAATTGATTAATCGATTACTCAAAATGATAAAACAATAATCGATTAATCCTTAAATCAGTATCTAATTTATTATGCAGATAACTGACTATCAAATAATCAGCTATTAAGAGCTTCATGAACCCAAATAGAAATAACGAAATTTAGCGCCATCTCTTGGTTGATAATTTTCCCCTATCAAATGAACACCCAGTATTTGTCACATTGACAACTTAAAAACACAGCACGACCAAGTTCAGAAAAACCTCGGAAAATATGCGAACTAATCTCAATAACAAACGACATCGATGATCAATCAGACACGTAATTTTACTTGAGTACAGTAAATAACAAAAAGTTCCTTTTATGTTTTAATTGACACTTCCGCGTTCGGTATTGTTTATTTCACTTTTAAAAATATACCCATAGGCATAATTATTTAACCCATCACAGTGGTGTATTTATGGGAAAAGTCCTAAGAGTCTGGACTCAATAAAATAATAATAATAATAGAAAAATAATAACAAATACAAGATTTTATGTAAAGGCATTTTGATTTTTCTGCATCAAAATTTCATCGTCTACTTTTCCTTTTGAAGAAACTTTTTTATGTTTAAGAAATTTTTCTAATAAAACAGGTCTCCTAGACAAGTTTTGTAAATACGCCACTGTTTCTAAACATCCAGTTATGTGTCATCCTGGTTTTTCTAGTTGCAAACAAAAGAGGCTCTAAATAATGTGATTAATCGATTATTGTGCACAGCCCCACTTTTCAATCAAAGGTTACTTGTTTACGATGATACTTCAACGCTTCTTTCTATATTATAGAAATTTCAAACAATCGCTGTCATTATATAAACTGTCGTGGTTTGGTTTTTTACCATTATGAAAATATCCTAACCTAACGATCAATTGCATGAGCTACTGGATCATAACAAATTTAAAGTAAACAAAGAGGAGTAACAATTTTTTGTTTCTATCACACATTTCATCTAAATGACGTTATAGTTTAATTCCTAAAGAAGATTTAATTTGACAAACTCATTACATAAATAAAACAGACCATGCATTTCGATTTAGGTCTCCATTAAATCGCTACTGTTAGTTATGAACTGATTTTTTATAAAACTTGATATTATTTTTGATGCTCGTGCTTGATATTAAAAGAAATAAATATTACGCTCCATTTGAAATCAAAACAGTTCTAATTCTAAATTTCTAAAGCTCAACTTCATTATTCAAATCAGTGTCACTCTAAATGTATAATTGTGTTAAAATAAATTTTAAAAAATTTTGAGTGTGTTTTGCAAAAGTCCGTAATTTCAAAAAGAAATATTAGGTACATTAATTGGGAATTAAGTAACACAGAATTAAAATTTAAAGTAATTCTTATAAAACTTAACATTAAATTAAATTGGCTTAGTTCTATATTAACAATTTAGTATAACGTTAAAGTTATATAGGAACGGGCCTTAGGGTATTTATTTATTCGTGTAAATTTTCTGAAATTGATTTTAAATTACACCCAAAGAAATTCTTTTTTCTGAAACTTTCTAAAATTGCTAAGGCCATTTGCGTGTTTACCTGGAAATGTACAGTTAGGTACTACATACAAAGAGGTTAAAGCTTTTGTTAACGTTTACGGATCGTCAATCTAAACTATTATTAGTTTCGAACAAAACCGGTCTTCTAAGACTGTAAAAGTCACCTTTTTACAAAATTACAAGTCGGTTTTTGAATACAGACCCCGTTAAGGATTAAGTACTTTATAAAAGTTCAATTCCAGAAGACTGAAGTTAGAAAATCAAAAGTGAATTATGAGAAATAAATTTATAGTTGAATTAAAGAAAATAACACATCTAACTTAGAAACTTTAAAAATTAAAAAAATTACTTTTAGGTTATCTCTATTTACTCAACGGGTTTGTATAGATTTTCCAACCTTGTTGGGTTAACACTCGACAGGGAGGTAGCCGCTTTATACTACTTTTAGAAAAGGATACTTGCAAGACGGCTATCGCGTATACGTTTTGACTGGCATAATATAGAAAGAGAAACTTTTGGTTGCCTTGTACAGTCGGGATAATCCTAAACGGGTTCATATTCAAAAATCGACCTATATCTACCTGCAACTACTTGATTTTCATTGCAGATCTATTCTAGATTTTAGTTATCACTGAAGGATTAATAATGTTAAAAAAACTAAATTACTAACCTTGTGGATTAGAACTACTGCTAGTTGCACCAAAGCAACTGTTATTGAATCCGGACTGAAAACAAAAGAGTAGGTTAAAACTCATTTGTTATACTAATTTCCAATTTATTATCATACATATTCCTAAGGAAATCATCTTTTACATACCTCCGGCGCCGCAGTATCATATTGCCTACACCACCAAGGTCGTCCGGCAAATTCCGAGTGCTCTGAATTATTCCACCAAGTAGAATAATTAGAAGAACCGAATGTCTGCTGAAACGATTCTTCCATATTGAAATATTGAAAACACTTTCTTAAAATTCCAGTTAGTTAAGTTAAGAGACGATGTAATCGTCAAGAACGTCAAAGTCAAACTGAACTTTTCAAGCTTTCTTTTCTAAAATTCCTTTTCTTTGGGGATATTCCGCTAGGTCCCCACTAGTCCGCTTGTGTTTATTTTAACCAATCGGGGGTGTTTGCGATTTAACCGATCGTCTGATTAGAATTGACAGAGATCTTTGTTAAATAATTAATTATCAAAGCCTGTCTGTTGTATCACACTTCTTATTATTAATACAGTAATCAAGAAATTAAATTAACTGAAAAACACATTTAGGTTTAAAAGTATAAAGTGTTAGAATTTTTCCTTTCAATTATAATAACGTTTACACACCACAAATATTTCTTTTTAATTTATTCTTAATTGCTGTTAATCGTGTTCACTAATAAACAAACTGCAGTGTTTGCTAATAGTATTTGAATGAAATTTGCCCTTTAGGTATAGATAAAATTAAAAGACTTGAAATATCTGATTCATGCAAATGTTTTCGCGGGTTCTTTTTCATTGCTCCCTCCATCGCATTGCAGGAGTTACCAAAGCGATTGTTATGTAAGATCATCTGAAATGGATTGTAACTAATTTGAACCAAAACCAACAGCGTTGCCAAGTTAGATTATCCAGCCTGAAACACTAAATGACTAAACACACATTACACCTTGAGTCATCATATGCGACCTTCATAAGAATTATAAATCATCTTTGTTAAGGGAAGAATCATAAACACACTTTAATTCATAACCAGAAAGCTTTTTTAGAATAGAATACTTGTTTTTCTTTTCAGATTCGCTACAGCTTACACAGTTCATGTGATGTCCTTGCTTCTAAAAGCAACCTCTCTTTAATTTAGAAATTCTTCTAGAACACTTCAACAATGTGAAGAAATCATGGTAATGAGCGATTTCAATGATCTCAACCACTTCCAACCTCTCCATAACTTAATAGACAACAGCTGAATCCGAGCAGCATTCCTTTCTTACAAAGCTCTTACAATTAGTTATTAATATTTTGAACAGTAGCTTCTGTCAAGGCCATTGCACAACTACTTAAGAATGTCTTTATTGTCTTGTACCACTACACTTCTTACTCATGGTTATCTTCAAGAGTTTCTACAGTCCTAGTACAGATTTTGCCAACGAAAATGCACCAAAGATTCTTTTCTGCACATCTGCTCGTTCTGCCATAGTCTACTGGTTGCTATAAGAAGCAGGTGTTAGATAGCTTACTTTGGGACAGCCATCGACAAACAAGAAAATATAAAGTTCATTTTGACGCTTTCGCTAAGGCTTGAGGAGAACGTCGATCCCTTCTCTGTACGGCTTAGGGTAACATTAACACCGAAACGTTAACTTTGGAAGAACGTGAGGAAATTCAATCTATCATCTTCATCAAACTATCCATAAAATAAATTATTCTGGCGGTGAAAACGCAAAGAATAAGTTCAAACTATGAATGCGTCACAACAATATAGAAACTAAGTATTTGGTCTACATAATTATTGTTAGTAAATTTCAAAGCTCCGTAAAATGGAATACAAATAATCAGATTCAAGGAGTGCAAAAAAGTTAGGAATGTTAGGAATGAGATTGCACAGAGACGTTCAAAATGAGAATGCAACTTGGAAGATACCTCTGGAGATAAACAGTTTGAAGAATGTAAGTGAGAGAGAGAGAGATATCTCAGCAAAGCATTTGACACAGTGAATCATGACATACTGATAAATAAACTTAATTTCTATGGAGTAAGGGGGATCCAACTTCAGCTTCTGAGATCATATCTCTCGGAAAGAACCCAGTATGTATACAGTGGCAGAACAGAAATTCCGATATCATAGAGGTTAAGCATGGGGTGCCGCAAGGCTCCATTTTAGGGCCCTTGCTTTTCATAATATACAAAAACGATCTATCACCAAATGTATTGGAAAATGTCTGGCTTTATGCTGATGACATCTCTGTACTAGTGAAGAACAGTGACATAGATGCCCTTCAACAAAAATCATCTCAAGTATTAACATGTATGGAAGAAAGGTTTGATGACAATAAACTAAAACTTAACAAAAATAAGACCCAAGTAGTTATTTGGTAGAAAATACACAGATTGCACAGATGGGGCTAAATTTCTGGGATTATACATTAATGGAAGACTGACCTGGACACATCTATAAAACATGTGTAGAAAATTAACATCGGCATGTATATGACACAATAGTGCCCGATTTGTATTTGAGGCGGTTATCAAGTGGGTAGTGATAGCGACGTTCCAGACAGTTAGTTGCTTCTTAGTCTCCTTTCAAAACAGAAAATCTTGAAGAAAAGAAAAAAAGATGTCTTGGTCAAGAGAGCAAGGGCATATTTTAATAGACAAGTATGAAGAGTATGCTTGCCTGCATGCAGTAAGAACTAAACAATATAGTAACAAGCATGCCAGGCAAAAATCACTGGAAGAGGTACAAGCCGTTTTAGGGACGGTAAAAACCTAATGTTAACAATTAACAAAATAAAAAGTACATTCAGTGGGTTGAAAGCCAGTTTTCTATCGGAACACAGAAAGTATGTAAAAAGCCAGCATTCAAGGATGGATGAAGAAGACGTAAGTACGTAATTTATTAAGGTTTAAGACCTTATATAAGCTGATGTGTTTTTTTTTAGGTATACCATCCCAATTTATGGTATTAGGAAAAGTTTAAATTTATTTTGTCATGTCGAACCAAGACAGTCGTTTGATTCGATTGAGCGGGAAATACAAAATGTAAGTTCTGTGGAAAACAACAATGAAACTGAAGCTGACAATAGGAGTTTTCACGTTTGTATTTGATACATAAATTTATTAATTTCTGCTACTTATAGGAATCTACAACAGAAGAATACATCGTTGACGATGATGGAATGCTCCATAAGACATCAGGAGAAGATAGTTCGAGCCAAACTTCTTTATCTCGAGGTTCATCGATTATGTTGATGTATAAAAATATAGAAGCAACTCCTTTAAAGAAACGCAAAAGATCCGAGCCAGCCAACATTGATGAGGCAGCTTCTGTGGCTTTAAAGGTTTTGAGTAAAACCATAGAGAGCAGAAATAGTCATACCACTGCTGCTAGCAATGATGATGTTGCATTTGCAAATTTCATCATTGCAAAACTAAAACAAATCACCGATGAGAATGTTAGGATTGAGGTAGAAGAAGCCATTACAAAATGTATATACAATGGAATAAAAAAAGTGTAAACAATGATTTTTTTTTCTCTTGATCTTGGTCTTCAAGTTTTAATTCATTGTTCAGTAAATGTAAATTTTTTTTCAGTAATTTTAAGATAATTTTCTGAAAATATTTTTTGATAGATTTTTTAATCTAAATTTAATGCAATTTTTGACGTTAAAAATACTATCGTGTCAAACGGCTATAAGACTGAAGTCACCATACGAAAGCTATAGTGAAAAAGAATACACCGACACTGATTTATACAGAGATTACAAGGATTTTTGCGAGAGAAAAGGTAAACCTTTTGCAAACTTTGACAATGTACAGAAACATTTTTAACACGAATTCAACTTAGCTTTGTTCGTCCCAAAGAAAGATCAATGCCAGACGTGCGTTGCATACGAAAATGCAGATAATGAAGAAAAAGAAGTAATGACTCATCAAATTTGCAAAAATTTCTATAAATGTTTTGAAAAGATTTAATCATACATTCTTTAAAAAAACTCAAATTTAAAAATTTCCGAATGACCTTCACATTTTATATCAATCATGTTGCAGATCATATTATGAAAGCTCACAAGAAATGGTTTTCTGGAAAAGAAAAAAAATAAATAATGAAAATCACGTAACTAAAAAAAACAAAAAGATAGAAATCTAAAAAATTTAATTTTAAATTATTCCTAAGTATAATACACGAACCAAATTTGAAAGAAATGTGAGTAAAAGGAATTTGCTAATTCTCCTAATACCTACTTATTGATTTTCGACTTAACTGTAATTTGGGTTTTACCCTCAAGGACATGCTTGTTTCTTTTGTGGTCTCCTATACCTGCGTAAAGCATAATTGAAAATGCACAGGTATATTTGCTTGAAAAAAGACCTTGTTGAAATTCCAATAAGGGTTTAAATTTCTTTTAGAATCATTTCTTTTAGGAATCGAATTTTAACTTAAATAAAATTTATTTTATTAGTACATTAGGGTTGTAACATTTCAATGGGTTGTAAGCAAGATTTTCAACAGTTACTTACTTCTAATTTGGCTAAAAATCGATAATAATGTTTAGAGAATGTTTAAAGTATTTAGCATGTGACTAACTGCCCTTTCACAATATTGTTAATGGTAATGTTGATGTTAAGATGTTAACAGTAATGGTAATGTTAACACAATTCACATTAATGGTAATGTTAATGTTAAAAGTTGGCATATTTAAAATTCCCGGGTATAAAAGTAGGAGGAGTGTTGTTAAAAAGTAAAAACAAAACCTATAAACAACCAACATAACCTCCATTCTTCACTGTGATTCTTCATTTGATTTGAGATTTTGAGTGTAGTTTTAATTTTGTTGCATTATTTAAAATGTGCACGTGAGAGCACAAAGCGACAAAACAGAATAAATTGACAGATATGAAAGATTGATAAAATCGAGGAGCATAGCAGTGCGCACTGCGCATGCTGTAAAACTTCATTTCTATTGGTAGATGTTAACCATGATGTTAAAGAATCCAAAATATTTTTGGAAGGCTAACATGAAGGGTTAACATTACCACTACCATTAACATTGTTTTGAACGTTTCAATGACCACAACATATTTTGATCGCTTTGGATCGCGCAACTTTTAGAGCGAGATAGCTTATGCGGGGCTATGCATTAGTACGCTTATGATTATGAGCAATTGTCCTCTCATATACACAATAAATAATTGATGAATGGAATTTCATGTAAGATAGAAAAACAGTACTGAAACAGATTTATGATATTAAAAGTTGAGTTTTAAAACTGCTGTTATAAAACTGTTTAACCGAAGATTCAACAGTTCACAAGCCAGTACTCGCGATAGGCGACATCAAGGCCAAACAAATCGAGGCCGCCACTTCCGGAGAACCAGGAATTAATGTGTCAATGATTGCCTGTGTTAGTGAAGCTGGCACGTTTGTTCCACCAGCCATCATATTTCCACGTGTATGGTGGTATGGCAACTTCTAGTGCTGAACTGTTCGTAAAATACATTGAACATTTCATCTCTATAGTAAAGCCCTCACCTGGTCATGAAGTGTTGTTAGTGATGGACAACCATGAGAGTCACCTTTCATTGGAAGCAATAAATCTCGCCAAGCAAAACGGCATTATTATCTTGACTTTCCCGCCCCAAACAAGCCACAAGTTACAACCTTTAGATAGAACTGTCTTTGGCCCTTTCAAATCATACTACAATAAAGCCTGCAAGGACTAGATGCTCAACCACCCTCAAAAACCAATTTCTATATATGATGTAGCACAACTGGTAGGCAAAGCATTTACTCCAAGTAACATAAATGCAGGATTCAGGGTTACTGGCACCTGCCATTCAATGAAGAAGTGTTTGGAGACCATGAATTTTTACCGGCGGAGATGATAAACAGGCCGTACAATGTAGAACCAGCTGAACCCCAATCACCAGAAGCACTGCCGCTAGAGCAAAATATTGGCGATGAATCAAGATCAGAGACACTTTCAACAAGTGTTGCATTGAGACAAGCAGCTTGAGAACAAATTTGCCCATTCCCAAAAGAACCACCGAGGAAGTCATGTGGTAGAGAAAGCAAGCCAGGAAGGTGTATGATTGTCGCTGACACACCAGAAAAGCAGAGAATTGAAGAAGGGAAAAATTAGAAAAACAAATCATGCCCAATGAAAAGAAATGCTAAAAGAGCTGTGGAATTTTCTTTTTCTTCATCAGAAGACGAACCATCAGAGGATAATAGTAGCTCAGACAGTAGTATGGAAGAAGATGGCTTCTCATCTTTCTTTTCATGCGAAGGACCATTGATTTTCTCTGAAGAGACATGTTTACTATGCTGGAAAAGTATTAGAGATCACAGAAGATGTTTTTGTAAAATTCTTAGGAATCGCTTTGCATTCCCCAATGTTGATGATCTCAGCACTGATAGGCGCAGTGGTATTGTGAAGGTGTTACCAACTTCAACCATACGGCGTGGGTTTCATTCCTTCAATGTGAGATTTCCACAGGATCTTGTTTTAAAGTAACCTAAGCCACCATTAGATGAAAAACAAACCGAACGCTGCTTATCCGGCCCACTGTTAATTGTATTTGGCTTATGTTAATAAAAACTTGTTAATTGCATAAGTCCTGTTTTGTTTCTATATCTCTAAAACTATGATATTCGAATCTAATACTGTGTCCCAAGGTATAACTGCTGGTTGTACCTTGAAACAAAAAAAGAGAAGCATCAGTTGGCCATTTTCCCAAATTGTACCAGATCGAAAAAGCAAAAGTTGCAGATATTACTCCAAGAACAATATACGGAAGAGATCAAGGTCTTTTTGTAATTCCTGTAATGAAAACCCCAGACTTTGTGTTTATCCATGCTTTCAGCAATGGAATAGCGGTAAATGAGACGTAAATTAAATTAACATTATTTTTATTTGTTTTGTTCTATGGAACGTAATAAATCATTAAAAGGTTTGTCGTTGTTTTATTACTTGCCTAAATTTACTTTAAAAACAACCGAGATATTATAGTAGCCAGGGGTCTACTTTAATGACGATAATTAAAATAATCCGGAGGCCACTAGAGTGGTTCAAGGTCATATCAAAACTGGTGATTAAATAAACTAAACTTATCCTACAGCACTCACTTTCAAATTCATATTTGAATTCTGAGACAAGATAAGTGTGTGGGACTTAGGTAAAGTACAGTAAAACTGCTGTGGGAGTCAAAGTGTTAATAAAGATTACTTCGAATCATTCCCTTATCATCACTCCGAACAAATTAGTTATTTGTTTTAGGGAATCTAATATGTCTCCTGATTCTGCAATTATCAGTATAAAACAATATAATCCCTCGCCAAGATGCAGTAAAAAATGTTGGTCTCATTACGGACAATAAACTGAGGTTCTCTCAGCAAGTCTCAAAGTACATTCTTTCCCCCTTTCTTAAGGAATGGCCTCTGAGATTGGCTAAAATTAAGGCTTCACCATCTACTTGTTTTAAAGGCATTATGCATGAACCAACACGCAACTCAAAAACGTGATTATGAACCTATAACTATATACGGAGAAAAAAGTTTAATCTCAAATAAATTAACGTCTGATCAATTGCATCCTGCATTATGTCGGAAGAATAATTTTCATAAACATAGACAGTTTTATTTTTAAAACGTTTTAAAGCCTATAAGAAATGATCATAATCAGGTGTTTGTAGTTTTGAACGACGTCTTCCTTGACTTGGCTTCTAATCTCATTTCTACATTTAAGAAAAAATCTGCAAAGTAATCTGTAAAACAATCTTCATGAATCCAAAAAATTGATGGATGCCTAAAGTTTTAATTCCAATTTATGAAACAATTTTAAGAAATTCTAAGAATCTTCATTTTTGGAATAATACAGAAATTTCGAAGAATGATAAATTTGGAAAGTAAGGTCAGCTATATAACATCTAAATGACAAATTCATCAAACATACGAGGGTGGTCTGAAAAGTTTCCAACCTCAACGTGAAGATGGCTGCACTCGTAAATAAAAGCTACTGAATTTTGTTGTTCATCTGTTGACAGTTACTCACCAAAGTTTCAGCCATTTTGGACGCGCAGTTTTTATGTAACAGTCGTTTGAGTGAGTTGATGTGAGTTTTTTTGTGAAAATGGACAAAATCGAGTATCGAGCTGTCATTAAATATTTGTTTTTGAAAGGCAATACGCCTTCGCAAATAAAAGATGAGTTGGATTCTGTGTATGGGGACTCTGCACCATCATTAACCACGGTGAGATTTTGGGCTGCTGAATTTAAACGTGGCCGTAAGAGCTTGGGAGACGATGAACGTTCGGGACGTCCAAAAACTGCAACTACCGACGAAAACATCGCCAAAGTTCACCAAATGTTGCTAGACGACCGCCGAATGAAAGTGAGAGAGATAGCAGAGGTTATGAACATGTCAAAAGAACGTGTTTGTCACATATTAAATCAACATTTAGGCATGAGAAAGCTGTCCGTGCGTTGGGTGCCGCGTTTGCTCACGTTAGACCAAAAACGTGTTCGAATGAATATTTCCAACGCTCTTTTGGCGCAGTTTAGGCGAAATAAATCCGAGTTTTGACGCCGATTAATTACAGTAGATGAAACTTGGATATACCATTATACGCCCGAAACAAAAATACAGTCCAAACAGTGGACTGCAAAGGGGGAACCGGCTCCAAAAGAAGCAAAAACTGTTTTTTCGGCTGGGAAAGTGATGGCGACTGTTTTCTGGGATAGTCATGGAGTTATTTTAATCGATTATCTTCAAAACGGAAAAACCATTACAGGAGCATACTATGCATCATTACTTGACAAGCTGAAGGCAGAACTTGCGAAAAAACGGCCACATTTGCAGAAAAAGAAAATCCTGTTTCACCACGACAACGCACCGTCTCACACCTCAGCGGTTGCCATGGCGAAAATCCACGAATTACGGTTTGAACTGCTTGACCATCCGCCTTACTCCCCAGATCTAGCCCCAAGCAACTTCTTTTTGTTCCCTCATCTAAAAATTGCGCTCGGAGGACAAAGATTTTCGTCAAATGAAGAGGCAATCACCTTCGTGAACAATTATTTTGCAAAGAAAAATGCCGAGTACTATTTGGACGGGTTACAGAGATGGGAGCATCGCTGGGAGAAGTGTGTAGAGTTACAAGGAGACTATGTTGAAAAATAAAAAAAAAATTTCAGAAAAAATGTCTTGTATCTTTGTTAGGTCGTAAACTTTTCAGACCACCCTCGTATACCAATTGATGAGACGCAACATTACAGTTGCAAAGAATCCAAGGTAAACCAATCAGATACGGATTCAACTTTTGGTCATGACACAGGGTATCACAAATTGACAAAAATAACATTCGACTTTTTAATATTTTTAGTTATATGTAAATCATTTGGATTTTTGTTTACCTTACAGATCATGCCAAAAACGAAGAAAATTACCAGACCACCAGGTGACATCATAGCTCGTGAAAGAGCTGCTACTGATGTTTTATTAAAGAACCGAACCAAAATAAGAACACTCGATCTTCACATTAAAACATATAGAAATGCTGAAGTGCCAAAAGAACGATTTCAATATATTGCAAGATATGACATAAAGATGCTTTGGAGCTCGCGTTGGTGAATTATTTAAAACAAGCTGCAAGACTGCATTATGGCTTAACTAAAATAGAAGTGTTAAAGCTGGCGTACGATTACGCAAAGGCAAATGATGTAAAAAATATCGGACTGTTGGTTGGGAGAAATCAAAATCTGCTGACCGTATGTGGTTAAGAGGGTTTCGTGAACGTCATTCATAATTGGCTTTGCGAAAACCTGAAGCAACAAGTCTTGCCTGTGCCATAAGTTTTTAAAAACATTATCAGAAACCCTGAAAGCTCGAATTGTGATCAAGCTTGAAGATTGGTTCATGTCTCTTTATAAGGAAAGCAGGCAGCGGCAGGCCAAAAATTCCCAGCGCGAATGAAGATAATGCGTTGTGGAAGCAACAAAAGATTTGGATATTTGGCTTGATTTCAAGTTGTCTTTTCTCGAGAAAGTCGAGATGTATTCCCATACACTTCTCGTTAGGTTTTTGCAATTAGAACTTGCAAAATGTTTAAAATCCATCAACCTTACTAATGCTTTATTATGCTTATCGTCTCAGTATACGCACCAGTAACCTGTAGAATGTGTGCACAGGAAATTTTTAAAATACTTATTTATCTCTCAAAAAGCCTAGAACTTGTCTAGTTGAAAACGTTGAATAATTATAGATTCCAAAGTTGAAATATCTAACCCGCAGAATTAGCCTCGGGGTTCATGGGTGTTGTGTTTTGTCTTTGCATGTTAGTGTAGGGGGTTCACAAAAAATTTCTGTAGTGGGCCACTTGAAGACACAGTCCAACAAGACTAGCCAAAACCATCATGTATTGCCCATGTTTCTACCAAAGAACAAACAAGAGATGCAGAGCATAGAATTGAACAACTAGTAAAGAAGTCCTTTGAAGACGTGCTACAGAACGATAGAACGACTTAATAAAAATTCAAATTCAAGTGGACAAGTAAAATCGTAATTCGTTGTGTTCTCGGCCTCTAAGCGAACAACATAATGATACCAATAACGATAATTCACCTAGATGAAACCAAGTAGATAAAAAGAAAACAAAGACTAGGCAAACATTGTTAAAAGGAGGAATTATTACAAAGGGCTGGAATATGTGTATTTTGAGCGACTCGGGGACTCCTTAGAAGGGATCCACCTGGAAACATCGTCAATTATGACGTCCTGGAAGAAGAGGAGCCTGTGTTCCAAAACAATTTTTCCCATTTTATTGGAATCTAGTAAAGGTAATTAAACCCAATCAGTAGAAGAATATCTAGGTTAGCTTCAAAAAGTAAAGAATCCGTCCAACTGAAGGCAAAGAAGTGATATCAAAACTACAAATTGCCAGAAACACAAAACAGCACCGCTACTGATAATAAGCTTGTGACTTTTGAAGCCTATTTCTCCGAGATCTGATTCGAAATGCCGATCTTGAGTCATATTGATGAACTCTTATTAAAATCAGTTATATTTTAATAGATTTCAAGGAGCTGGTGATAAATGTACAACGAGGTTTGCAGAGATCTGATATCCCAGCATTTACAATTGTTCTAACTGCCCTTTTTTGGAGCTTAAATACTGTTAGGCAAGTGTCCATTGATGTCAAACAACTGTGATTAGATGAAATGACAATAGATGCGTTAGCCAAAAATCTTGATTGTCTAGAACCAATTGTAAAGGCGCATAGATATTGCAGAAAAACAAAAGAAATTTGCAATGTGATTCATGGAAAGAACGCAATTTTAATGAAAGATTGTAGAAGAAAAATTGCAGGTTCCATATTCGAAAGTAGGCGTCGGACAAAGAACTGCGCTTGGAAGACCACTAACGTCACATTCTAAAATAATATTTAAATAATATAAATATGCATTATCTTTTAATGAATTTTTGTTTGATAAATTGTCCCAAGATCTCTACCAAACAGTTAAAATACCAAAGTTATTAATAATAATGGGCAAAGATTTAGGAGGCAAATGCAAGGGAAGGGAAAGGCAAATCCGTACATGAGATTGACATTAACCCAGAAGTAGAATTAGCAAAAGTTGAAGATCTAATAGAAAACGTTGATTGTAGATTTCAAAGTTCGAATCCAGAGAATTAGCCTCCGGGGTCATGGGTGTTTGTGTTTTGTCTTTGCATGTTAATGTAGTGGTCATAAAAAAGACTTCCTACTAATCCAATTTCAGAAACACATACTGACAAAATTAAACTCTACTTCCCAGGTACTATAAATCTTCTAAAATTGTTGATTTTACCTTGAGTCCTACAATGCCTTCCCTCCAAACTTGCCTGGCCAAGTATTAAAATTTTGAAAATCACGTTGTTTTGTTTAGCGCTAGGCATCAGGAAATAAGGCAACTGCTTTTAGTTGTTTGGTGAAAACAAGTTCTTGTGTTAATCTGAATGTACACTTGAGATTCTTCTCTTTTTAATTACACTGATTTATAAAACTACAAATTCTTTTATGTTTCATAATACAGGGTGAGTCACGGGAAACGCATGTTTTTGGAATGACTAGTACTTGGAAAGCAGTGGAACTGGAGAGGCGGGCGGAGACTTTTTGTCCTCGTATATGGCAGTTTTGTCAAAAGTGGGGAATCTGTTGTGGCAACTCAAAGCTTCTTTCGTCGCCATTTCAATATTGGGCGTTATGGTAACGTTCCAAATCGGAATACCATACTACGATAGGCTCGTTGCTGAAAATGAAACCACCAGGTCCTGCCAGAACTGCATGTACTCTTGAGAAAGTTGAAAGAGTGAGAGAGCCATTATGAAGAGTCCACCCAGCAGAATTGGGTATGAGCTGTTCCTCAGTAAGGCGAACTCTTCGCAAAGATTTAGAATTTCATCCCTACAAGATTATGATTGTCCAACAGTTGAATGAGGGGCACTACCCTCAGAGAATCGTCTTTGCAGAAAGAACGATCGAGATTTTTGAAAAACATAACGATGCGATCATCATTATGAGTGATGAAGCTCATCCTCATCTAAATGGGGCGGCCAATAAGCAAAACTGTAGGTATTGGACATCGGGAAATCTTTAGTTTGCATGAAAAATCACTATACATCTCAAAAGTAACGGTTTGGCGTGGTATTGGTGAGTGTGGAATTGTCTTCATTGGTGCATCCGTGACAATGGTCACCATCTCTTAGATATGCACTTAGTATATTGTAAATGGCATATCTTCACGTATCCGAATCGGCAAATATTGTGTCAAAAAACAATTAAATTACATAGTACTGTTCCTTTCAAAAACATGCGTTTCCCGTGATTCACCCTGTATATGGTAAACGCAACTAAGTGAACAAGTAAAATCGTAATTCGTTGCGTTATCATAATGCAATGATGATACCAACAACGAGAATTCACCTAAATAAAACAAAATCGTTCAACAGAAAACAAGGACAAAGCAAATGAATGTTTCGAGTGGGCGAGGGTTGTTAGAAAGAGGAATTACCTATGACAAGAGGGTTTGAACATGTATCCGTTAGAGAAAAAAAATAACAAGCTCCATTTTTTGTGAAGTTTACATTTACTCTACAGTCTCTAAACCAATATTACTGTGCGATTGTGGCTACAAAGGTAGAAAATCCCTATTTATTTTTAATATTAAAGTCTGAGTCTTTTACCCAGGTAAAACTTACTATCTCTGCAAGTAAGTCCACATACGTCCTAATGAAAGGGATCCTGCAGTCAGGATAGTTGATCAAGTGATTAGAAGAGTAGAATTGCATCTGGATTAAATACAAAATCTCAAGGATCAATTGCCGCCATGCAAAAGATCGCAAGTCTGGATGAACGACAATATAAATTGTCGCTAACATACGTCCGGAAGTACCTGAATGCCGTGCTGGCGTCGATAGTAGGCTATGCAGCTAGCGCGTGGGGGCACAAAATCAATGGGAATGTTAAGATCAGAGAGAGAGTGAATCGAACCCAAGAAGGCTTCCGTTGCATCTAAAAGTGAGAAGGAAGCAAAATTCAAACACGGCCGAGGAAATATCAACTGCTCAAGCTGCAACAAAAAGGGAAGTAAATGGTGCTATTTTACAAGATGACCTACCTGGTTCCATCACAGGGGCTAATAAAACAGTTATCGGACGTTGGCCGTAGCCAACGTATCTGTATAGGATGAACCTCAGAGATAACGACAGATGCGAATATGATGAAGAAGGCTCACTCGAACATGTTGTCCTGAGCTGCTCTATTACGGAGGATCAAAGGCAAGATTGTAAAAGAGTGTATAAAACACAAAATAAAAGATTTGTCAATTGCACTATATCATAGGGAGCCTCATACAGTGGAGGTTCTGTTACGGTTACAGCACTTTAAATACCAATCGCTACGTGCAGGACATTTTGATTCCATTTGCTCCTTTTATTGAAAGGGATTTCATGCTGATGGGTTGGATGAGGTTGATATTCAACAAATGAATTGGCCTCAGGCAGCCCATATCTTAACCGCATCGAGCATCTTCGGGATCAGCTTCAGAGAGCCATTCGTTACTATCCGGTCCTTCCGGAAACTCAACGAGAGCTACGATTCCTCCAAGAGAAGATTTCACAGAAAACAGTATGTGTATTTGGATAAATGTCTTGTTTCCTCTTAACATGTTTTTAAATAATTAAAACAATTTTTCCTTGACACTTCGATTTTTTTTAATGTCTAGTTACATTTTCTCCAAATTAATCGCTTGTGGTAGTAAAAATGTTAGCTTCATTACCACCAATAAAGTAACACTACCGTGTATTCTGGAAACACAAATTAATAGAAAATATTCTATGGATGGTCGGTCTTTTCTGCTTTATCTTGCAAGTGTAATTGTTGAAGTTTATTATTTTTATGTAAAATTCTTAACACTTTCGCGCCATCATGTACACAAAAAGTATGGTCGTAGAGGTCACTATTTGTTTTGCTCTTACTTACTCTTACTTTCCCGAACAATCAAGCGTAAGCTTTGTCAAAGTTTTTGTGTTGTGCATCATGGTCAGTTATGTGCTCCGGTATCTTATGTACCGACACCAAACAAAAGAAGATCGCAAATTGAGATCAATAAGGATCTTCTTGTTATTGAGCTCCATTTACTCAATTGGTGTCGGTACTTTATCTCACATCAACTGGTTTTGGTATATCCTAGAGTTCCTTTATAATATTGTTAGAAGAGTTAGGACATGTTGGTGATCCATACTGATTGTTTTAATTTCAATTTTCAATCACTTGTTATGTGGGTGATCCACTCTATTTGGTTGGAACCAGATATCATAGAAGACTTATTTTAAATTTTAAGTTTGAATCACTTGCCATTTTGATATTTCCTTTTCCTACTGTTTTTATTTATCTAAGGAAAACAGTTTTATAATGACCGGCTGTTCAGCATTTATGTGTAAAAATAGGTCGGGGCAAGGCCTTTCCTTACATTGGTATCCAAAAAATGGAAAATTTGGATAAATAATAGTAAAACTGAAAAGCACAACACCCATAGTATTAGATTATGTAATAAATGCGATTCCTACAATATTTGACTTTTCGAATACCATCGAACAGAAGGAAGAACAACGTCAGAAATTCAAAAGAATGCTTGGTTGGCATTCAAAAACATTGTTAAAAACTTTCTTGGAAATACACGAGCACAGAATTACGCCGAAATTGTCCACCAACTCTTAGAGAGCTTCAAAATACTTGGTTGCAACATGAGCATCAAATTGCATTTTTTACATAGCCATCTTGCTAACTTCCCGAAAAATCTTGGTGCAGTCAGTGATGAGCAGGGTGAGCGATTTCACCAAGATTTGAAGGTCATGGAGGCACGGTATCAAGGTATATGGGATGTATATTAGATGGCGGACTATTGTTGGAGCATCAAGCGAGAATGTCAGGTGAGTTGGTATTATTTTGTAAAAATGAACAAAAAAAGCGGTAGTAGCTGTTTTGTTGTATTCATATTTAAAATGTACCGTCAGTAAAAATGTATACACTACCGCTGATGCGTAATAATGATTCATTCGACATGTAACCTTGCCCTTAATTACGCATGTATAATGCTTTTGTTTCTTAACTGTGACATAGATGTACATTGTTGTGAATAAAATGATATTCAATTCGACTTATTTTGTGGTATAAAGACACAACATGTTTCAACATTATGATTAGCATTGAAGCAAAATGAAAATAAACGAAAATCAAAACAAACGCGGATAATCCGCTATAACCTTCTTGTCTTCGCGCCTGTTTTACTATTTTCAAATTTAGCCAATCACGTAAGCGATCGCATCAAACTGACTGATGGATCTAGAAACATCCCTAAAATTTAGAAAATTTGACCAAACTAAAGGTATGACGTCATTGTTTCAGACTGATAGTCAAGTTTGATCAAACTAACTGATAGTGTGACACAGGTTTAAGATAAACACTTTCAAAAAAGAAAAATATGGTACAAGTCAAAGTAGACGTTAGATCAGGTTGAATTCTGTTGAAAATAATAAAAATATTTAAGTTTTTAACATTGACAGTGTTAGCATCACTAGAGACATTTAATTTTATTGTAACAGAAACAGATGTTGAAGTTGTCCAATCCGGGTAGCAAAGTATATACATATATAACTGTAAAGCTTGATACACACACACACACTATCTCTCTCTCTCTTTTTTCGTGTTGAAGTAAGATAGTAATTAAGTTGATTGTTCTTCGGTTCATAAGCCAGTCATTGTATTGTTTTTGTGCGTTACTTTTTAGGCCAAACTTAAATTAATAAAGTTAATTAAAAGCATTTTCGGTTGAATTTGTTTTTAATAAATTCAAATCTAACACGTGATTAACCCTTTCTTTCACATAACCTATTTCATTTTCTCGATGCGCATGTCACCAGTGTCAACCGTACAGCTGATTTGTTTTTCAAACCACGCGAGATGCACGCTTGTTTTTACACCAAAGATTAGAGACAGAAAGGGTTTAAGATTGGAAACTGAATAACTTGATCTTATGCCGTGCCATCTGCTGAGACAGGGGTAACAATACAAAAGTTGATTGCTAGTCGGTAAATTAGCGATCTTTGTGCTGGATTCCGTATTTCTGATTTTAAACAATAAATGTGTGATTTTATTGTGCTCTTTCAGGGAATATTTACTAACGTGTACTATTTATTACAGTAAATACGTATTTCTTGCCTTTGGGCATGGTTTGTGATTGTATATAATGAAAGATTGCCGTGTTTGTACACTAGAATTAGTTTTAAAAACTCCGATAAAAGAAGTACTAATTAAAGACAAAATGGGTTACGGTTCTTATTGCATTGTTAGAAATTGTGGCAATAATAGAAAGAAACAACCCGAATATGCTATTTTGCACTGCCCAAGGATGTAGATATGTGATTTAATACTACCTACTATTCATAAAACATATAACAATTTATAAAATGGGCATTCTGCAATACCAACACATCATTTAGTTTGTTCTGCCATCTACTGAGATGTTTTCTTGCTGCTTATAGGAAGCGGCGGGAAATTTGAAAATACACAATGGTCCTTTTAACACCCCAAAACTTCGCCCTATTGAGAGATACTGGGCTTTAGTAAAAACTGTGTTAAAGATGAACGGAAAAGCTACTAAATCCCTAGATAGATAGAGGGTAGCAGAAAAGTGACACCTCAAACTATGCAGAAATTAATGGAAGATGTGAAGAAAAAAGTGCGGTTATTTAGTAGAAAACCATTTATCAATGAGAACTAAATATTGTTAGTGTATTACTGAGTTACTGTGAATATATCAGAAATATAATCTTTTTGAATTTATATTTTCTTTGTACGAGGGCTGTTTGACGGAAGCGTGACTTTCCGCTAGATGGCGCTGATATCGGTAAATCGAAAACATTAGCATATACGCCAGTCTTTTAGAGGCTGAACCTCCAAATTTCATGTCAATCTGTGAAATAGTATACATTTGACAGTCATAGAAATCAATTAAGTTTGTGCTATTTTGCAAATATGGAAAAACGTGAACTTCGTGTTTTAATTAAACATTATTTTTCACGTGGAAAAATAGTGAAAGAAACTGAGGAGAAATTACGGAAATATTACGGTGAATCTGCTCCATCGCATGGAATGGTTTCCAAGTGGTTTAATTCATTTAAAACTGGCCGTATGAGCACTGATGATGGTGAACGCCCCGGGCCCTTACAAACGGTCACTACTAAGGAAATCGTTGACAAAATCCATAATATGGTAATGGCTGATCGACGTTTGAAAGTGCGCGAGATAGTTGATGCTGTTGGCATCTCAATCGAACGGGTGCATAATATTTTACACGAACATTTGCATATGAAAAAGGTATCGGCAAGATGGGTGCCGCGATTACTCACAGTGGACCAAATGAGAATTCGTGTTCAACTTTCAAATCAATGTTTGGTCATGTTACAACGTAATCCAGTTGAGTTTTTTCGCCGATATGTGACTGTTGACGAAACCTGGATCCACCACCATACCCCTGAGACAAAGGAACAGTCGAAACAATGGATATCACCAGACGAACGTGCACCAAAGAAGACTAAAATTGGTCATTCGGCTAATAAGGCCATGGCGACTATTTTTTGGGATTCTAAAGGCATAATCCATATTGACTATTTGGAAAGGGGTAAAACAATAACTGGCCAATATTATGCTGATTTATTGACCCGTTTTGATGTTATCTTAAAGAAAAAACGCCCACATTTGGCACGTAAGAAAGTGCTCTTTCATCACGACAACGCCCCATCTCATTCATCTGCAATTGCGACCGCTAAATTGGTACAATTACGCTACGAACTGCTTCCCCATCCACCATACTCATCGGATCTGGCCCCAAGCGACTTTTTTTTATTTCCGAATTTGAAAAAATCTCGCAGGAAAAAAATTCGCATCAAATGAAGAAGTTATTGCTGCAACGGAGGCCTATTTTGACGAGTTGCCAAAAGAACATTTCTCAGACGGCTTAAAGAAATTGGAAAGTCGTTGGACTAAGTGTGTAGCACTTGAAGGGACCTATGTTGAAAAATAATAAAAAAAATCTAGGCTAAACCTGTTTTTTATTGAAATGTCACACTTCCGTCAAACAGCCCTCGTATTATTGGCTTGCCTCTAAAACCGTGCAAAACTTTACGAGACAGTCCTTAATTGAAGAATACAATAAACATTTGGGAGGAGTTGACTTATTGGATAGTTTTACGAGGCGTTACAATATAACAATTAGAAGCAAGAAATGGTATTTTCTACCATATGTTAGATAAGTTACTATAGTAAATGCTTGGATAGTTTACAAAAGAGTTATAAAGAAGATGATCGAATCTGGAGAAAACGTTGGAAAAATTTTGCAGTTATTGGAATTTAGAGAAAAGCGACAAGAATACTAATGTAAAAAGGATACAACTATGACAAGCAAAAAAAGGTACGTTTTCACTGGATGAGGAGATAACCAAAAAAATGCAAGGCCATAGCATCATACACTCCACCAAAGAATATTAGAAAGGAAGAAATGGGGCATTTTTCAATTTTCGATTCAAGACAACGATGCAAACTCCCAAAATGTAAACGACCAAGTTATTAAACGGAAAAAAGTTTCATTGTGACTAGTGGATGCATAATGTATCATATATGAACCCAAATTTCGCAAAGCAGACGAATCAGATTTAGGATCCATTGCCAACAATTCTGCACAATTGTGTCAAGTCGTCAAAACTATTGGGTGCATTTTGATAACTTTTACACATTAGACCCTTTAGTAGGTTGCTTAGCCAAAAACGGCATATTGTGGTTTCGTACAGTTCGGCGACGTAAAATTTCTGATAGCAGACTTCCCAGCGAAAACATAATGAAGAAAACAAAAAGTTGAGCACCTTATTAAAGTTTTCAAGTTATAATAAAAGTCCAATAGATTATCTTGTAAGTGTAAATTGTTGAAAGTATTTCAAGTTTACGTCAAATTCTTAAATTTTTAAAACACTGTCTAATATTTTGACAAATTTTGCATAATACTTATTTACTTAAACAAAACGTCCACCGACAAAAATGTTTATTGAAATCAAAATTCCGCTGATTAACAGATTGTTGCGCACTACTAAAGGGTCTACATGTCAGGCACTTCCAGCTACTTTACAATCTTCTAGAAAAGATGGGAGATTATCGTTTAGTTAGTTTGTTCACTTCCAATATATTCGATCATCAATGGCACTTCCTTCCAATGAACTCCTGACTGTAAAGCCTTTAAGTATGTTATATGTCAAATCTTGTCCAAATATCGCCCAACTTCGTTTCACAAAATGATCTGAAAGAAAACCACGTTGTATGTTCCATCATACAACTTCACTTTCCTGTTTGTACATGTTCTTAATAACACAGTTTCATGTTGAACATGCAACTTTGTGTTAGTGTGCAAAATTCCACAAAACCATTGGCTTCCCAAAGTCATTACAAGTTCATAACTTGATCGTTTATGCTCTGAACAACAAAGCAGTGTCACTGTATGTGCAGCATGAAAGCTAATTGTATTATTGATTAGTATATGTAAATTACCAAATGAATTCAAAACTAATGTAATGCAATTGTCGAAACAGAAGTAAAATACTCAGGAGTGCTCTTAGCGATTTTGCAAAGGGTTGCAACTATTGTAACATATGAAGATGACGGTAGATGTAGTCCATTCAACTCTCGAACATTACTTTCAACCTTTGATCGATTCACCCACCAATTACATAGCCACATGAGAATAGCAAGTTTGAAACAACCTTATTAAATTTTACATTTTTTTAAAGAAATGATATACAATCAAACAATAACATCGGAATTGGGTTCAAGAGATATTACAGAAATTGGTTTTTCTCCTCTCCTCAAAAATGACCTTGTTAAATTGAAAGAATTAACAGCCCACCAACAATGTTTTGATAAGTAGATACAATGCATACTATTCATATCCATACTTATGATTTAAATGATGTAAAACCGTTGCGAATACAACAAAATGATGACAAAACTGAAACGATAATTACAAATACAATGTGGAAAATATTTTTTAATATTAAAACCTGTGTGCTGGTCGATGTTTCTAATGGCTAGCTAATTTAAAGTATTTGCTCAAGCTCAAAGCATTTCTTCTAACAGAATGTACCAGAAGGCTTTATAATAAGTACTTGAGTTGCTTGTAGGATCTTAATGGTTAGTTAGTAGATTGCTTACAGTTTTTACTTATTAATCACTGTAGGTCACTTTAGGTACAGGCTTATTGCTGAGAAGGTAATTACTAATTCGCTTAGAAGAAATTACAGCCCTCTCACCAGAATGGCTCCATAATAAATCTGCAAGCTTTACTCTTTTAAGGTAGGTTAATAAAATACCGCAAAAGACAAAATTTATTTTTAGACACACAAATATTACAAAGAAATACTAAACAATTCTTAATATAAGAAGCTTATCAAAGGCATCTATGCATATACTTGATATTATTTGCTGCAACAATAAGCTGATGTGGTCATGGAAAGGTAATCTGCAACAAAATTGGCAGTATTAAAACATAATTCTGTAAAGTACAATATTCAAGAAAACAATATTGACAGAACACGTCTATAGAACAAGCTTTTTTGTAATCGTTTGCACAAAATGAGAAAAAACATTATTTTGACAGATGTCAAGTTAGGTACATAACAAAAAAAAAGAAAACCTTATACAGGGTGTTTCAAGAAGTGGCAGAACATTTTGTTAAATAAACTTATATTGAAAAAAGCTTAGTTTTCAGGATACGAGGTATTAAAATCACAGAAGAAAATTCTAATTTCTTTATTATCTCCATAATCATGTGAGCTGTTGACATGAAATTTTGTATATGGTTATTACTACAGAAGATCTATCTTTCTACCATATTTTACAATTGGTCGAAGATGTAGAATGGGGCAGTCACACTTGTGCAAAGAGAATATGGTATGCCACTGGAAAACTAATTAAGTTTGTAAGATATCAGAAAATTCAATTTTACTCAAAAACGATGCATTTTACAAGAAAAAAACAAAAGTAACTTTTTTTTGCTAAATTGAATGTAAATTCCAGAAACGTCAAATATTTCATTTTTCAGTGGTGTAACATATTTCTTTTTGCAAAAGTGCAACTGTCTATCCCCAAACCTTTGCATATAGTAAGAAGATCAATTGTAAAACATTACAAAAAGGTAGATCTTCTGCAATAATTCGCGATTTACATTATAATGTTTTCGTCTAGCCAAATTTCTAAACTAGAATTTAAATTAGATTCGCCTGCAATTTCCCGCTTCTATTTAAACAAAAATTAATCATTCGCGCAAACTCAGATATAAAATCAGTTGCTTATAACCAACTTTTCAAAGGAATAAATGAGACATATATGTATAAACTTCTACCGCTCATGAAATGAAAATATGTAGTAATGTAGTTCATC
>VTPC01005887.1:0-29064 GCA_011009095.1 Ignelater luminosus
GTTTATTCAAAATTTAAATTTAAACTACAGGGTTATTCACACGTGAATTTACATCAAAAGCTGAATCAAAAAATTAAATACATTTTTGCCGTAAATCCATAGTTTCTAAGATATATAGTCAGTTAAAAGTTTTTAGAGCTGACAGCGCTGCATGATGGTCTTTTTTTATTTTATACTGCATGCAGATTAAAGAACTACTAAAACAACAGAATACCGATTATATTTAATTCTAAAACACGGGGTTATTCATGACCAATGACGCCCTGATAAAAGTGATGATGTGATGGTTTACAATGCAGAATACCTTGATGTACTTTTGGTTTCAAAATGAACTAGGATACTTTAATTTTTTTATTGTAATATCTACATTTAATTTTGGCTAAAATATCTTTGCCCATGGATTATTTGACCAATAAAGTCACATTTACACTACGAGAAATACTTACATTTTTAAATCATAGTAGTTGACCAGTGTTCTAGTTCATTTTGAAACAAATAGTAAATATTATGCACAATTTTAAAAACACCCTGTACAATAATAATTCATCACTGAGGAAGTTCCATATAATAAAATAATGAGATTCCTGTCATTGATATTCACTATTTAAGTTTAGCAAACTTTCATACAGTGTACAGAATCACCATAAACGGCTCATAATGCTCAGAAATGGTAAAATAAGGTCTTAATTTTGGAAATTCTAAAGTATACCATTAACCAATAAGAATACAGAATCTCAATATTGCAATGCACTGTCAATTAGTGTCAACTATTTATTAATGAGTAATGACGCTTCTTTGGTGCGTCGATCTACATTTCGATTGGCCATTGGTAGGTTTTCATAGTTATAACTCATAAACATTTGTTTTTGCATAATAAATCTAAACTTTCAATAAAAAATCTCAAAAATTCTGTAAGGTCAAAATAAACATTGTATTTAGACTTTTTCTTAATTAATAGTTTTTGAGATGTAAAACATTTAAATCTAAAAGATAACTATTTTTATGATTTTTTCTCAGAAACTGATCATCCAATAAGTATAATCCAAAAAGAAAATATTTGTCCAACCTTAAACTACAGGATTATTCACAATTGCTATTAAATTTGAATGTTTTTGCACTCTCCATAAATTAAGAATAGTTTTCAAACTAATTTTCATTATTTTAAAATTGAAATTTACAATGTCAAACTGAACCAACATAAATAATACTCAAACAAAAGATTGACTCTCCCTATTAGCTTTGATTTTCAATTTTTTAATTTAAAAATTTCAACATGCTGTGATAATGTGAAGGTTGGATTGCTTATCACTTCTATCAACGGGATGAATGACCCTGTAGAATGAGAATTTCTTTCGTTTTGATCTGTATTGTACTGTTATTGACAGTGAGAAGTGAGAACTTTATTAAATCTCTGACATCCAGTCCCAAACTGTAAGCACGGCGGAGGCTTCAGTAGAGCTATTTTATACAGGGTGAATAAAAAGTATGTAACAATTTACGATATATTTTCAAAATGATTTTATTGATTGGGAAATGCTGAAATACGTCAATCTTCTATTTTAAGTGAGCATAGTTTGATGAGACGTACTAATGTACACAGTATCCATAACAAGCTTATGATGTCATCTGCATTCTTTTTAAATTGCAAAGTATATTCCCTTCGAAGAATACTTTACAGTGGTGTTTACAAACCATACACATCCCGTTTTAGACAATGCCCCACCCTTCCTATATACATCTTCAAACTCCAAAGGCTTTTTCTATAACAGACTACTGTATTTGGGTATGAGCCAATGTGTTTTGCTTTGAGCTTTTGTAATTCCAACAAAAGAAGGTAGATTCGGTCTAGATTATAATAAGATACCACTAATAAACGTCCTGGTGATCCATATTAAGATAAAAGCTGAATGAAACACAAGAGATAAAAACAGTGTGTGAAATGAACTCACAACGAAGCTGCTATTCGTTTGGAAAAATTATGTTGAACTTAGGAATTACTTTTAAATTCCATTGGTGTTTTCTCCATTCACATAGTAGACCTATACATAATCGTCCTCCCCATAATTGTCTTCAATGCTGTGGCAGAATGACCGTTTGAGTATTGTAAACCAGGTTGTTTAGATATTAACTCGGCTTGTACAATCTTATTGACGCTTAATGCACTTTAAGGTTATGATTTTATGACATTTTGACCTCACGCTTTTACCTTTTTTCGTAAATCTGTAAATCGATTACGCTAAAGGATTGTTTTAAAAAAATTTCTATTTCCTGTAAAATATTGAAATTAAATGTTCAAACTGTTTGCTTTAAGGATAAAGACGGTGATAATCTGTTATACTAGAAAACTCTTCTAATTAGTATATAAGAAATTTATGTGTAATTATGATTACTTTCAGATGATGGAAATTTAAATCATATTTTTTGAGTAATTACGAGTGTGGGGACTCGTGAGAATTAAGGGTTTCTTGCTTTGTATTGCTTTAAGAGTACAACTATAAAAATAATCTTAAAGAATTTTTACTTATAATGTATTATTTATATTTGTTCAACAATAACAGTAACATATACAGGGTGTTTGGTTCACCGCCGTATATTCGAAAGGGGGTGGTAGAAGTCATGATTTGGAACTTATCTAACCTAATACACTGTTATACAAAGTGTCACGGTTTTTGAGATATGTCATTTTTCATTTCATTTAAAAAGTTTGTACAAAACAATTTGGACGATATTTTGGATGAAGTGCCACTAGACATTAGGCGACAAGTGATTTTTCAAAACGATGGATGCCCTGTCCACTATCGGATAGCCGTAAGGGACTTTTTAAATGCCAACTTTCTCAATAGATTGGTAGGGCGAAACGGGCCGATAATATGGCCTGCTTGATCACCAAATTTGACGTCCCTGGATTATTATGTCTAGGGGACATCACTATTTAATAGTCCAATCAAACAAGTGTAATTCAATGTGGATTCAATGCACTTTAATAGTCCAATTAAACGATTGTAATAAAACGTGGAGTTCAACGCAAACTGATATGGACCTGCAACACGCAAAAATCACAAAATTGACAATTTAAAATGCAGAAATCAACACCACCAATAGTTATGAAGCCAAAGCTATAACTAATAACGTGTTATCAAGTGTTTGCTTTTGTGCGACCAAACGGTTCCTTTGTATTCAAGTCGCATGTTAGTCCGAAGAATCTGCAGGTGGTTAAAAGTGTGATATGTCATTTTACAGGGCAAAAAACAAAGATGTTTTTAAAAATGTTTGAATATAATTACGCATTGAATTTTTCTTTTTTATAGTCTTATGAAAAAAAAGTTAAATTTAGTCATAATTTTTTTAACTTTCTCTGGATCCAATTTGTTTGATCACTTGTAGGAGTGGATGGAAATGACTAAAACTGATAGAGTAGTTATGAAAGATTATAAAATTATCATTACCTTCTACCACATCCTTCGAATATACCGCGATGAACCAAACACCTCTTGAAGAATTCATGAAACTTAAGTTTGCTAATGTGTTTGGGCACTGACGATCAAAGCTGTGGTTTTGCAAGTGGTCCACTGATTAGAATGTTACGCAGTAGGGTGTTTCTAGTACCGTTCCTTTGTTAAACGATTAAGAACTGTGGCGATACCACGCCTCCATCCTGCTGTAGAAACTTCCTCTAAAGATACCAACACCTGCACAGCATTTTCTTGGGTTCTACTGCAAATAATCAAGACCGCTGATGATCATGTACGAGGGCTGTTTGACGGAAGCGTGACTTTCCGCTAGATGGCGCTGATATCGGTAAATCGAAAACATTAGCATATACGTCAGTCTTTTAGAGGCTTAACCTCCAAATTTCATGTCAATCTGTGAAATAGTATACATTTGGCAGTCATAGAAATCAATCAAGTTTGTGCTATTTTGTAAATATGGAAAAACGTGAATTTCGTGTTTTAATTAAACATTATTTTTTACGTGGAAAAACAGTGAAAGAAACTGAGGAGAAATTACGGAAATATTACGGTGAATCTGCTCCATCGCATGGAATGGTTTCCAAGTGGTTTAATTCATTTAAAACTGGCCGTATGAGCACTGACGATGGTGAACGCCCCGGGCCCTTACAAACGGTCACTACTAAGGAAATCGTTGACAAAATCCATAATATGGTAATGGCTGATCGACGTTTGAAAGTGCGCGAGATAGTTGATGCTGTTGGCATCTCAATCGAACGGGTGCATAATATTTTACACGAACATTTGTATATTAAAAAGGTATCGGCAAGATGGGTGCCGCGATTACTCACAGTGGACCAAATGAGAATTCGTGTTCAACCTTCAAATCAATGTTTGGTCATGTTACAACGTAATCTAGTTGAGTTTTTTCGCCGATATGTGACTGTTGACGAAACCTGGAGCCACCACCATACCCCTGAGACAAAGGAACAGTGAAACAATGGATATCACCAGACGAACGTGCACCAAAGAAGACTAAAATTGGTCACTCGGCTAATAAGGTCATGGCGACTATTTTTTGGGATTCTAAAGGCATAATCCATATTGACTATTTGGAAAGGGGTAAAACAATAACTGGCCAATATTATGCTGATTTATTGACCCGTTTTGATTTATCTTAAAGAAAAAACGCCCACATTTGGCACGTAAGAAAGTGCTCTTTCATTACGACAACGCCCCATCTCATTCATCTGCAATTGCAACCGCTAAATTGGTACAATTACGCTACGAACTGCTTCCCCATCCACCATACTCACCGGATCTGGCCCCAAGAGACTTTTTTTATTTCCGAATTTGAAAAAATCTCTCGCAGGAAAAAAATTCGCATCAAATGAAGAGGTTATTGCTGCAACGCAGGCCTATTTTGACGAGTTGCCAAAAGAACATTTCTCAGAAGGCTTAAAGAAATTGGAAAGTCGTTGGACTAAGTGTGTAGCACTTGAAGGGAACTATGTTGAAAAATAATAAAAAAAATCTAGGCTAAACCTGTTCTTTATTGAAATGTCACACTTCCGTCAAACAGCCCTCGTATTTGTTGTACAAAGTTTTTTCCACAAGATGATTGTGGTGATATTACACAAAAATTTTGATACCAAATAGTTGTAAGCCATCATTCCACTTCCATTTTAGTTCGTGAGATGAGTCTCCCTCTGAATCATCCGAAAAAGATTGTCAGATTCTGCAAGGGAAATAATAAAAGAAGGAATATTTTCAAACGAAAGATTCCCCATATGTTTTTCCAGTCAGTCAAAATAAGCTTTTCTTAGTGATTATAGAAATTTTGCCACATGTCTGAAGGACATTTTGAAAGAGACTCAAACCATAAATTATGGACACGATTTTTAGAAGGTGTTCCAGAGTTTATGTGCTTGTTGTAATAAAACTTAAAATACCCCCATGCCATTTCAATAGGGTTATACTGACAATGGTACGGAGGCATTCTAAGAATTTCATATCCTTTCTCTTTCAGCAGTTCATCAATCATGTACGTCTTTTTATCGTCTGATCGAAAAGGTTTTATTAAATCCCATAACTGCTTTTTGAAAAATCTTGAATCATATTTGACATTGTGGTTAGTCAACCATTCCTGCATTTTACTTTTCTTGGAGGGAAACGTTAGAGGTTTGTCCAATTGTATCGAATGGTAAGCAGCATTGTCCATAACAATTACACTTGTCCTCTAAGCTTATCCAAAGCAGGAATGGGACGATTAACCAATCAATTTTGAAAAATACCCCCAGTCATGGTCGCGTGATAATCCCAATCGTTATTTTGAGAATCTAAAAGAAAATCGCACCCTTCCAAAAACCCGCCCCTATATCCCGCATGCAAAATAGCGAAACGTTTCCCTTCATTTTTAAATTTAGCTGGCTCTTAATATCCGAGCAACGTCGAATCATGAATCCGTTTTGATAGATCCATGTTTCATCTAGGTACACGAATCGGATATTTTCACTGGAATTTAAATACTGTAAAGATTTTCTAAGAAAGGTAATTTTGGATTCATAGCATGTTTTTGTTCACAGAGAATTTTGCGACCGTTAACTGATTTATATTTGTAACCCATAGATTTCAAAATCTTATACAAAGATGTTCTCCCTTAAATTCATAAGTTTCCTTTACTTTAGCCAAAAGATCATTCAAAGAGAAATATTGATTTTGAGAGTTGTATTGCCAAATTAGTTCTTGCAAATCTTTTTTTAAACAATGATTCCAAAACAAATTATTTTTGGGTCGTTTGCCAGATACAAAAGATTTCAACTCGTCTGGTCTCTGTCGCACAATCACTTCTAATTTAGAACACCTAACCTACAAAACAAGATTATCAGCTTCCGTAAATTCAAGCAAAACGTTTAATGTATTTACTTACCCCAAAAATGTCTTCTAGCGAATTATCGATATCTTGCAATCTTAAATTTGGATTCACTCTTCTAAAATGTTTGGAAGTTTTTATAATTTGTAGCTTTGTGTTTTCATTTATAATCTTTAGCATTATAAACTATTATAACTGATATTAATAGATGCGAAATATAAGGAAAAATTGATGTCTTTTTAACAAACCAAACGTTTATGCAAAATTTTTGATCGTGCAACGGCCCCAAATACAGCCGCAGGTACGGCAATTTTCAAAAAAAAAAGAAAACACTTCCAACCTAACAAAATGAAAACATGGCCTATTACGACCCATAAACATCGTGAACGGTGTATAGCTTCAAATAGCCATATTTTATTCATTTGTTTATTTATTTCATTGTTCAATGTGTCTGGTTGAACAAAAGGAAGTTCGAGGCAGCAGGTAACCTCGTAAGTTGAAAGAATGAACCATACCACTGATTTTATATCCCATCTCTTGCAAATATTAAGTGCTTGAAATGTTTGAGCATCTTACCTGTTTGATGTTATACAGGATGGTCTAAATTCAATGCTTCGTAAATCAGAATAGCTAGGAAAAGACTGAATACTGTTACTGTTCCATCTTCTTTTGTTCAATCATTGATGCAATCAAGATTTTTATGCTTGCTTTATTTTATTCAATTACTTCCAAGTAGTAAGGTAATCGAGTCCTTTTTAAACTTTTTCTTCGTAGCACTTACCAAAAAAAATTTTCTAGTACATTTATTGATGTTTAATGAATTACTATGAAATTTACGAAATGCATTATTGAAGCATGAGGTACTTAAAGTAAATAGGTGAGTTTACAAATCACAAATTTATTTTTATTAGCATTAAAGAAAGCCATAAGAAATTTTACAGACGAGATATAAAAATAAAAGGAATGGTAAATTCGCCAGTGGCTGGCGCCCCAGTAATTTTGCATTAGTATACTATACATTCGTTTTAGCAAATGCAGCCTACATACCGAGTGGAGGTGCTGAAATGTAATTGCCGCATTTCCACAGCTGTTAGACAAGCGCGTTGGCCGAGGGGTCAGGGAGGCCGATTGCTATACGAAAAAGTCCGGGTTCAAATACCGACAAACACCTCATAAAAAATTTTGATAATCTTGCTAACAACAAAAAATCAACAAATCAGCATATCTATGAAAAACAAAAGTTTCAATTTCATGTCAAATTGACTTATTTATTGTAACCATAACAATAAATTATTCTAAAACTACCTTATTAGTAAAAATATTGTAGTTCTTGACTATAAAAATAAATTATTATTATTATTGTTATTGCAGTTACTAAAAGAAGGGAAAAAATAAAAATTTGGAAAAAAAAATAAAAATAATCTTCAGGTGTCCGGAGGGATTCGAACCCTGCACTTTTGGTGTGCTTGTTCTTTTAAAGCTGCGGAATTGCGGCATTTACATTACAGCACCTAACATTTTAATAAAAATCAAGAACGCAGTTATAGAAATTGTTCAAAGCAGGCCCGGGTTACGAAAATGATAACAATTTGGCGCACATTTGTTTTGATGTACATGTAAGATAATTTGAGAAAAGAATTTGGCACGACACTTACTCCTTATGCGACACTCTAGGCTTTACCCTAATCAGCCTACTGGATAATATGGCCCTGGTTCAAAATCTACTTTTGGTAATCTTATTACTACTGTTGAGATCTTATTTATTGGTCTATTGAAAGAATAAAAGTTGCACTGTATTCAGAATTTGATAATAATTCTAATTATCATAATATACAGGGTGGGCTATTTAAAAAACTTGTTCTTCGAATCTCTGCTCTTTTATTTTATCAGTGATGGCATTTTACCTTAGGCCACTGGAAAGACAGAAAAAAACTATCAAACTCAAGTTTCTAAATTTTTTGAAAAACTTTATTCTGAAAACATTAATGAGTGTGTAATGAAAAACCAGCCATACTGTATACATTTGGACACGTCACCACACTATATTCATCATGTTGCTGTTACATAATGCATTTCTATTAACATTTTTCTTTAAATCCATTTAACAGTTTTGTAATCTCTTCTGCTATTGGATTGTTTTTTGTAGCAACACATCTTTTACAAACTAATTAGGTTTAGGTAAATCAAAACATTTTTTATAAAAGTAAGTTTTAATGTAAAGTACAAAATATTCTAATAAATAATCTTCATAACACTGTCACTTCTTTTAAATTAGAAGTTTTGTTGATCCTCGGTCCGGCATACTCTGATGTTAGGTCACAATTATTCTTGTTTTAAATTACATACAGTACATAAGTAGTTCATCAACAAAATTAATAATACAACTTTCCGTAGATACTTAATCCTGTCAAGTTTCGTATTCACTTAAATTTATTGCGTAAGTTCCCATAAGCTTTTAACCCGAACCGAACTAGTTTGTGCTTGTAAAGGTTGCATAGTATTTGTACTAGTTTCTGTTGTAGGTGTTAACACAGTTAATTGCTGAGTTGTTTGGCTTTGCTGACCTTGTAACGCTTGGTTTAAAGTTACAGAAGGGCAATTTAAGTAATCTAAATTAATGCCTGATAGTTGTGGTGCCACGCTAGGAGCTAGCACAAGAAATTTGTTCACGTTTGTTACGTTGTTGTTAACATGAATTACTTTGTCATTTTGTTGAGCATTTTGTATTAATGCACCAGGTTGGGGAATGTACAATGTTGGATAAGACAATACGTTTGGTGTTTCTACAATTCTCATATACCCACTTTGTTGGGATTGCGACGAAGCAGAATTGATTATTAAGGGCACTGTACTTAAATTTGGAGTATTATTAGTCTGAGCAATAATTGTACCTGCCGTTGTAGGTAATGTTACCAAACTAAGCTGGCCTACAGAACTTGTACTATTAGCACTTGTAGCTGGTTTTGTAACGGTAGTATTTTTGGAATACGTACGACGAGTCTGTTGAGAATTCAATACTAGGGAACATGTATTTTTTTGCTTAGGAATTGATATTTTATCTCCATTAAGACCCAATTTTGGCCTTTTTACAATTGGTATAGTCGATCGTGTAGGTTTTAAGCTAGTTGAGAATTCATTTTTTTGTACATCAATAACCTTTTTATTCTCCCAAGCTTCTAAAACTTCTTTTTTTGAAACAAGTGGTTGTTCTAGAAATTTGGCTGAGACTCTTGGTTTTGATTCAAACTGAACAGGTATTTTATGTTTGTTAAGTTCTAATAAAAGATTTTCTAATAATATTAAATTTTTGTCTGTAGATTTAATATGATTTGAAGGAATTGTGTTGGTTTGCAAACCAGTATCACGTTTCATGGAAGAATCACCATATTTCTTGAATAAAGAACGTATCATCTCCCTTTCATTCAGATAGCTTTGAGATTTATTGAAAGCATCTAATGTAAGAGGCAGTGTATTTGCAGGGGAACCTTTAGATCCTATATTTCCTTGATTAGGTGAAATAGCTGCTATTCGAATATATGATTTACTAAGTGGTGAAATGGTTTTATTTGTGTCTACAATTGGATGTGTCGGGATTTCTGTACATTCTATTTCGTCATCGCTATCATCTGTTAGGCAAACAATCTCGATATTTGAAGATTGAACTTGTATGTTACTATCCACAATCTTTGAACTATCACTATTAATAATAACAGGCTCTTTATCAACACTAACTATTGCAGGACATTCCACAAACTGATTACTAGGTGATGCAAACTGCTCGACATCGTTTGTATTTATGTTAGTTAGCCTTGTACCTTCACTTATTGTAGAATCCTCTGGGATGTCAACATTTGTGCTATCAAGAGATTCGTGGAGTATTTCTGGCTGTGCAACTAATTCTTTAAAAGCTTCTGGATACCTTTCAACCATAGACTTGATTGAGTCCACTTTATCTAATTGAAGAATTGGGGGATTTTTAACTATGTTTATGAAACAAGTCCCATTTTGGTGTGTTTGTAATAACTTTAAATTTCTTACTCTTATTTTACAAAATCTACACGTAAGGTGTACTCTTTCGTGATCCTGAAGCTGTTTTTTGGTATCACACAAATGATTACATATAGAACATATAAAAACTGATAATGTTTTTTCTGCAGACATCACATTTTGACAATCTACTTGATCAAAAAATGGAGCAACAGAGTCTAAGTTCGAATTAAGTGATGGAGTAACAAGGGTTGTTGATGCAGAAGATTTCGCTGACGCTGCAGCTGGAACTAATTCTAAAGACGATGTAAAGATAGTTTTTCGTTCTCTTCTATCACTAGGTAATTGTTCAGGCAAATCTAATTTACTAGATACACTGTTTGTTGACACTTTATTGCTAAAACTTCTAGATTTCTTCTTTGGAATAACTTCGTTCTGATCATCACCATGAATAAATTTGTTTTGTGAAGGCTGCAGTTTTCCAGTGGTTCTTTTCTTTGCCCTTTGATGTACATTTTTTGTTGCTATTACTGAGGATTGTAGAACAGTCTGTGTAAGTGTTGCATTGATTGTTGAAGTATCACTTTTGTACTCATTACTAGAAAGAGATATATCTTTGTCCATGTTGCCTTCACTACTATTACTATGCGTGTCGTTTGTTGATGATTGCATTTCATAACTGAACTTGATATTTTTATCAGGAGATAAAGAAATTGTTGATGTAGAATTGCACAAAACTTTTTTAATAACTATGTTTGCTAGCTTTTTCTGTATGTTATGTGCTTCTTGTGCATACCAATCAGTAATTTCTGCACTGTCTAAAGAAATTACAGGAGATATATCAGATTTAAATACTTCTACGGGAAGAATGATATTATTATATTGTTTGTAAAGTTTACGTACAGAGGGATGTCCATGCACCCCTTTCCGGACTTTTTTCCTGTTTTGACTAGTTACTACATTCGTCGATTGACAAGGATGGTTTAATAACTGCGACGATGCACTTTCCAAGCTTGAATTTTCTGATGCACCATCGGTTTGTTTAAATGCAAGCATTTCTTCATTAGCAATTTCGGCCGCTACACGAAGAATTTCATCTTGATTAATAATTGGTGGTGTATATGGTTGACCACATTGTTCCTATAATATTTCCTTGTTAGCAAACGTTACATAACCAGAATTAATAAAGGCTTTACCTTTAGAATTTTATCGTTAGCGATTGCATTAGTTCTATATTTATGCAATTTGACTGCGATTTCACAACATCGATGGCATACCATTTTTGATACTATATCTGTGTCTTTAATCTGCAACAGTGAAAAGTAAGGGTTAACTAAAATGTACAAAAAAAGTGATATTAATTGTTGTAATATGCATTTTGGCTGGATTTAGATCTGATAATAACGGTAATCAAAAGTAATTACTGTTTAATGTTTACATGAGGTGGTTAATTAGTAAAATAAAATTAAAATAAACGAGTCTCAATTTTAAATTAGGTATTATTATAACGTAAGGTTACGTTACAACATTTATTAAACTTTTGTATTCAAGTTATTTGTCTATTTCAATATATCTTATCATATACATATTTGTGTTTCTTTATAGCAGTTATAATCTTTTTATCCTACGCTCAAGGCCACCTTCTGGGTTTAACGGTCTAAGACTAAACAAGACTTAATCTTAAATTAGGTATTATTATAACGCAAGGTTACGTTACAACGCACATCTTCCCGTTGGCTATTAATACAGAAATCTGATTTAAAAAACAGAACACTATCAAATAGTTGTACAAAATAATAATAAGTTAAAAACTCAACGCAAATTCGCAAGATTTATTACGGAAACACTTTGACTATTGGCCAAAATGAAGAAATATAGATGACGCCGCTATCTCCAGCAATGGTGGATTCAGGCCCGTAACCATCGGTGTTACGTGGGTTCCGCTGAACATGGGTCCGTAGATCCTAGCGACCGTAATCTTAAAATCTTTATAAATAAATATATGATAGAAGATAAAATTTCTTTTGTAATTTTTTTACTTGATGATAAATGACCTTAAAATCACGATACCTCTAACTAAGGATGCTTTTCCCAGTTCCAGTCCATTTTTTTTGTTACACAAATGCTTGGTAACAGCACAACAAATCACTTAAATCTCTTAATACCTCTGAGGACCAGACTTGAGTTTTAGAAATTAGCTAAGACGAGTGGTTATCCAGTATCATCCTAACAATCTAAGCTTCTTAAGGTCCACTGTATGTTTGTTACGGTCCAAACCGCTACTACAGCTAAACAATTTGCCGACTAAGAGTCTCAGTGGAGACGGGTGGGTTCGGACAAAATTACTTACCGTCAAACAAGTCTTATTCAATCGGTAATGGGCGCCACTGCGGGTTCAACCAGCTGGATGCCTTGAAGGGCCGCAGTCTCCTTCAAGGGGTAACGATATTCACAAATACTTACGATGACAATTGTTTACTATACTCAAGTTTCAGTGCTCGCCGCTAACAAATTTTCCACGAACTAGGGTTAGCCGACTAGTTCACAATCTTCAAATCAAACAGTCCCTAGTTCCCTATTGATGTATGACTTTAATTCTGGACTTATAAAGCATAAAACAAGACTGAGGGCATTTTAAACGTATAATGAATAATAATAGAAGCAAGTTTAGTTCACAATACCGTCGACAAAGTCAACCAAATTCTTATAATATTTAGTATGTTCTGTACAGACGAACATCTAGTGGCTAAATCAAAAACATATACTGGAAATGGAACAACAAATACAATAAAACTAGAACTGGCGTCTGTACTAGACCAAAACCATAGATTAGTAACTAGATCTTAAGAGGGGTCCCCTGTATATTACAACACAAAACTACAGTGTGAGAAACCAGGTTGAAAATACAAAATAACGCAAACACCACTATCGAGTTTCGTTTGTACTTTTCTTGTTTACTATATCTACGTACGTATATATAACTTGGAACAAAACAGTGAACAATAATCGTATATTAAATCAATACGACTTTCTCAGACGGAATGCCATTTTAACACACACAAAATGTTTATTATAAATAGAAAGACGTGAAACGTTTATAAAGGGAACGTATCACCAAAAGATTGCCAGAAATCTTGTATTATGGTTTATACAACAAATTGCAAAACAAATAAACAGGACGAATTTTGTTACTTCCAAATAAATTTACGATCACCAAATGATCAAATGTACACTTACGTGGGCACCAAAACTTGGATTTTCTTATACCCGCGACAAATTTCTAGTGTCGATACAATTCAATTATTGCACACGAAGCTGGAGGAATCCCCAGTGTTGGCGACATATATGGGGGACACTACTACGGAGATTTAAGAAAATTGGGCACATGGAAGGTGTTTATCTTCAGAATCTTTGGTGGCTTTTCTTTTTCTTTCCCAGTACAAAATTATTACGCCTAAGGATGGCGAAGCGGGATCTCTCCCGGTTAAGTTCGACGAGTATATGATTAGAAATTTATTATTAATCCGGACTATTCCAAAAATTACGTTAACTGCACTAACTTGCGTTAAACAACACCTCAGTTCTAACCCTTTTTCGCAACTATTTGCTAGGATAAAGAAAGAAAACCACTAAATAGGCTCTTCTCAAAAACTAATTTTTTGAAAAACTTCAAAACTTTTTTTTTCTACGCACCCTACTCAGCACGCAAATGTTGACGATACACGACACGACCAACGGCATTGACTCAATTTAAGCGTCCATAATAAAAATAGGTAAATACAAAAAGAATTGCGAACGAACGTTACATGTTCTAGGTTCTTTCAATTATTTTTTGCTAATTTTTTAACAACACAACAAAATAATAATTACAACATGCATATAAACATTAGATAATAATAAATAAAACGGAATTTTAAAAAGGACCTATTACTTTTTAGGGATATATAAATGAAATAAGGTTGGTGGCAGCAACAGTTCGAAATGTTTTTAATTCTTATAGTTCGTTCAAATTTGCAAGTGCACGTGTAACGTCTTAAATAAAGTTCCTTGAAAACTTACAAAATACTCATGCTTGTCCTTGGATTGACTTAGGCTCGATCAAGAGACTTACGTTGCTTTCGAAAACCAGCCGTTTACATTAGAATTTAGTTTCTAACGTGGCTTGATCTGACTCCATTCATTAATAGTATAAACTACACAGGCACTGCAAATCAACTAAAAGTTCGTCCAAAAGATTTGTGAGTTACAAGTTTCAGTTTGATGTACCGACAACGACATCTGGAAATCCACAACCTTGTAGCTTACCTGACTTGGCAATATTGCAAGTCGGGCGAAGCATTAGTCCACATGCTAGCAAGTGACGAGTAGTCATAAGTTCGAGCATAAGCACGAGTAATCTGGACCCACCTTTACAACCTCCCAGCTCATATAAAGACGCATGTTACAGTTAAATTTTTTGCAGTACCACAATTTGCCTAAAGGCTTAAACTCCTGCGTGTTATATCTCAGATTACCGTGGTTGTGTGAACATCACAATAGTTATTTTTGTATTAAGTGCGAGAAATCAGTGTTTTTTTTTGTTCCGCATGAGAATGGCATTTTTTGCCGAGACCGTCAGGTCGAGGCAAAAAAGTCATTCGAATGCGCCAAAAAATCACTGATTTCCCTCACGAAATGCAAACAACATTTTTTCTACAACCGCCAAACATTATTAAATGATTTCTTAAAGTAAATTATACAAAACAAGCTTGCGTTGAAAATGCAAAATATAATTGAAGGATGTTTTGTAGGTATATTAAAAATAATGAGAATACGTTGAAAAAATTATAGATTATTCTGACAAGTTTCCTGAAGTTTTTTAGTTATAACAAATTTACACGTGCTTAAATGGAAAACGTGCTATCGGACCAATTCAAATTAAAAAAATAGTATTGAAAATAAGATTTGAAAAATTCGTCAAATTGTAAACTAGTAGATTGAATATCTAAAAATCATAAAAGCAATTAACATTTAGTGGTTTCAATATTATTTATAGAGAAAAATAATAAAAATGAGCGATGTTTACGGTATTATTGAATGCAGAGTGTGATTCACAGTGAAAACGTGGCAACCTCGCAAACAATATGTTACCGCGAAAATTTAAATCTCAATTAAATGCATTTAAATGTAAGAACAGTCAAAATTTAATAGTGACATCGAATCAATGAATAACAATATTTAATTGTTGCATAAAATTTATAAATTAAAATGTTATAAGTTATTGATATATAGGTATTAAATTCTTTTAATACTAATCAACAATTACCAAAATATATTCTGAAAAATGCACATAACGGTAATAATAAACTATAATTAAATTCCCATCTTCTAAATTAATAATATATTTTAAATAAACTTTTTTAATAGTTGCTTTTTGCAATGATTGTAACTGTTTTTCTTCAATTTTTTCGATAAGGAACATTTCAAGGCTTTTATTATTTGAAGTGTCGTACTTGCTCTTTAAAATATTCAATGTTGTAAATGTAAACAGTCACGTTACTGCGCAATGCGCATACGCATGCATTAGTTTTGAAATGGAGAAAATTAAAACTACCAACTATTAAAATATCTCGGTGTTGTCACGTTTCACTGGATAATAATTAGACTTACTTTATTTAATTAATATTATTAAAATCAAATTTATCATTTCTTGGGATATATATCTCTCTTCTAATTTTTTTTAACGTATATTGAAATAATTTTTATCAGTGATTTCCAATATAAAAAATTTATGTATTTTTTCTTTTTAAAGTTAATTTCAGGGTACAGTCACGGACAAAAGTTATTTTGTAGTTCTTACAAATATTAAAAATTTTATTTAAAAATTACTTAGTCAAACAAATTTCTATTTTTTAAAAAATTTGTTATCAAAAACGAGCACGTGAAAAAAATTTTTTATACTTTTGTTTCCGATTGTACCTTCAATTCATCCTTAAAACAATAAACAGAGTTACCTAATGCGTCATGTAACTATGGAAACGTGAACTTGTTATTTGTTAAAAAAAATTGTAAAAAAGTGTTTACGAATTTTTAATTGGACATATTCTATAAATCTTCTCATCGAAACGATGGATTGTGACGATACCAGTGATAGTGATATTCCACCCGAGGTGGCGGAGATTGCAAACGCTGCTATTTCAAATCTATTGCCTACCAAATCAAAAGGATGGTATGAGAAGGCGTACACGCAATTTCGTGAATGGTGCATAATGAAAAATGTGGTAAAAGTATCAGAAAGCGTGCTACTAGCTTATTTGGAAGAAAAATCAAGAAAAGTAAAACCATCTACTCTATGGAGTACATTTTCTATGCTGAAAGCCACCCTAAATGTAAAGGAAAATATAGACGTACGAAAATTTCCAAAATTAATACCTTACCTTAAAAGCAAATCAGTTGGATATCGAGGGAGGAAATCGAGAATTTTAACAAAGGAAGATATTACTAAATTTATTAAAGAAGCCGACGATGATACAAATTTACTAAATCAAGTATTAGCATCTAATTTTATTCTTGTATTAGGTAGCTAATGATAATTTCTTGTAGGCTGTGCTAATTTTGGGCGTAAGTGATGCTTGTCGTCGGGAAGAATTAGTAAATATGACGATTGATGATATCGAAGATGTAGGGTCCATATTGATTGTGAAAATACTATACTCAAAAACTCATTCTGAACGAACGTTTACTGTTTCAAATTCAGAATATATTGAGATATACCGAAAATATAGAAGTCACCGACCTCTACATGTTTCAAGTCGTCGATTATTCTTCAAATATAACAATGGCAAGTGTGTTAATCAGCATGTCGGAATAAATAAAATAGGAGAGATTCCCAGCTTAATTGCAAAATAGCTTGGAAAGGAAGAGTTTAAAAAATACACTGGCCATTGTTTCAGAAGAAGCTCTGCCACTCTTTTGGCCAATGCAGGAAGAAATATTACGGAGGGTGGAAATCTACCTCCGTGGCGAAGGGCTACCTAGAAGACAGTTTGAACAACAAAATTGACATTTCAAACAAAATTTTAAACTGTCAATCATCCACTTCCAAAGAGAACGTGCCTGACTACCAGCACCAGCTTTGCACCTCTGGAGAGAAGATGAACGAAGTGGTAGAGAAAGCTTTCAACGGTCAAGTATCTGCAATGTCTTCCGCAGGAATTAACGTAGGGAATAATTGTTCCAACTGTACAATTAATGTTTACTTTAATAATCAGTAACAATTTAGTAGTGTAGTTATATAAATTTTGAATAAAATACACAACCTTATTTACCTGCTTGGATTTTTATTTCTATTTAATAACTATAATTACGTCATCATTATTTTTTCACATGGGTGTCTTTTGCTATGTTTAAATTTAACCTTTTCTGGACGGTTGTAGAAAAAAAACCTTAAATTGCAACAATAAACAGTTACCTAATGTGTCATTTTTGTTTTTTTTCTCGCACATGTGACGGTTGTAGAAAAAAGTAATATTTTTTAAGGTTCTTTACGTGCGAAAACTTGATCTGTCTTCTTGGCGCGCGGCGACGGCACCCCCAAATCCCAAAGTGCGGGCCCCAAAAACAGAAGTTGGGACTAGAAGAAAGTAAAGAAATAGCAAAAATTGATAGTTTATTTTCATCTAAAGATCAAGATGAAAATCAGATAATAAAAAGATCAAAAATTATTATTTGTTTGGGCATATGTACTTGGGTATTTATTAAAAAGCCTCGGAAAAAGATCTGGCACACAGGTCTGGGTAGATTTGTAACTTAAGCGATGTTTTTAATAAAAAAAAGAATGGTATTAATAACAAACAATAAAAAAAAATTTTAGTTTACATGGGTATAGTTATTGGTTCCATAAAAAGAGGGAGAATAAGTTTATCTATCACAAATTATGGCAAAACACCAAAAAAGGAAGTACCTAGTACTTTCATAAATACTGTGACAAGAATAATCTTGGTTGCTATGAATAAAAAAACAAGCGCAGCAGTTTTATGTTATATGTTATTTGATTTGATCTTTACGCTTCAAATATGTGTAGAAGTTTTAAGAAATAAAGTGTTTTGAAAAACGAATTGGGGTGATAAAGAAAATAGGATTGTTGTAGTTGGACTTTATAAGTGCGGTATGGAAAGAGGGAAAATTTTCTCGACGTTACAGCCGCTAGGTATTAGCCGTAGGTTCGTGTATCGAGCTGTAAAGTTGTTTAAGGCTCTTACTTTTACGAATTTCTCTTGATGTCATTGTGGATATAACACACGTGAATTACGATTTGAGCGATCCCAACCTCACTAACTCAATTTTTTTGCTTAGGAGCAAATGAATTCTAGCAAACTGACAACACTGTTTAGAAAGTAAAACCAACGTAGATACCGCAAATAGCCTAATTAAGTAAAACTCAACACTTTTCCTAGAAACTCGAATATGTGATAAAAAACATCGATAGAATTACTGAAAACAATAATGGTTATAAATAAATGCTGGTAGATAAAGTATTGATAAAAGAAAATCAACTAATAGATATAAAATATTATGCTGTATCGATATTAATTAAGTTAATAATCAGACATAAACATTGTACAATAATAAACAACGCTATTAATCTTCAGACGAAATTAAGAAAGTACAAACAGAAAACATTTATAAATTATGATAAATTAAAAAACTACATTTTCCAAATGTATTAAAAATAAAAAATTAATAATAATAATAATAATAATAATAATAAATGAAACATTTTAAAAAAATAAAGATTAAATATCAGATAACTGGTATTCATTCAAAAAATTCTTTCTGTTAGAAAACGGATGCTATAAAACAACTACTATCATAGGTCGTTGACTGCCGTTACCCTTCTTTACCGCAGTAATAAAAAGTAGGAGAGTGCGCGATCTTCACTTGGCGACGACGACTTCCCTCGAGCAGAGTAATGGAATATTCCACGACTCACTGTATGTGATGCTAGTCAAGTAGTACAGCAAACGTTAAAATAGTATTAGTAGTAGTAGTAGTTACACTACAAAACTGTAATTTAATTTGGTTTTTAATTTAATTACATTAATTGAGCAAGAAATATTAAATAAAATGCTTGATTAACGTTTTTCTGTGGGATTCCACAAGGCATAACAGTTGGTTTGCTCTTTGCTATCCTAAACTTTTATTTAAAATTTTAATTTATGTTTATTTAATAATTAAATAGAGAAAGAATTATCTTAGGTAAGGTTAAAAGTTTAAAATCTTTCTACTAAGAAATTGGTTTTTGTAAGATCTTATCTTTCATCTTTGTGGACAATAGTTTTGGGACTTAATTTTTACTATAAAAGCAAAACTACCAAAATTAATAGTTTTTGTAACACAACCTTCGACTCTTGCAAATCCGCCCTTATGTGACAAATAAACCTAAACATTGAGGCTTCCTCGATGCCTTACCTTGAGAAAAATCAAATTACTATAGGCGATATGCCGAAACGCAAAAGACTGACACCTGGCATCCTGTCTAATGTTCTAATTTGGTTTGTCTACGTACGTTTTTCGAGCATCCATTTGTTTGAGAATGCTATTTAGGGTGCTTAATATTACATAAGTATAATTTACATAAAGACGTTCAACTTTAATAAGACTTCCATTTAAATATTAATTCATTTCAATAAAAACTTTAAAATTATAAAGTATTTTTCTAAATAATTTAAATTATGCGCATTTTCAATTTTTCTAGAAACCAAGTAATACGCATGCGTGAAGTAAGGAAAGGATGATCACGTAAGGTGCTCAAGATACTCGAAACCCGATTCTCACTAAAAAGCATTGAAATACTCAACATTATTGAACGCCAAATAACATGAAATCTTAAAAGTAAGCAAGGGATTCAAAATAATACCAATTTTGCACTTTACTTCAATACTAGTAGCTATCCAAATAATATGACTAAACATTTTCAGGTTCGTCGGACGGGGTTCATTGCATAACCTACAAACGTTATTCATTTTCCCGGAAGATTAAATATTACCTTGCGCAGAAAGTGATTCAATATAAACATAAATCAGTTCAAAAGAAATAAAAATTATTGCATTTGCAAGCGATATCTACTACGTCAAATCTTAATATGGCGCAGCGACGACTGCGCAATACGCTTTTCTAGTTTGACAAATAATAGCTGGCAAATATACGGGGAAGTAAATTATATGGAAGAGCTAGTAAGTTAACTAGAAGAAAATATAATATTAATTATCATGTTAATATTTAAGTAAATATTAATATAAAATGTAAAAATTCAAACACACCAAAGAATTAACTATAATAACACAAAATAAAACTATCTCCAATAATAAAAATTAAAAATTAAAAAAAGAGTACAAAGAGTAACCTTACTACTACTACCAAATTATAAATAATATTTAAAATGCATATTTTTTAGATACACATTCAAATGTATAAAAATAATACAAAAGTTAAAACGTAAAACAAATAAACAGGATGCATTCAAAACTCGTTCTGCTACATACAAACTTTCTCAAGCATGTCGGAATCCAACAAGGTCATCGACTGTTCGCCGCGTCACGCATCAGTATCCCCAAGCGAGCAGCCAACGCCTAGCAACAAAAACCTATCGCTTATAGAAGTGGAATATTCCGGGATGCACCTCGTGTTCACAAAAAATGTTAGTGAAGCAGTAGTTGATATTATTGTTGATCAACGAAAATTATAATTTTGCAACTAAAAACTTTTAGATATTGAATTTTTCTTAAATTTTTAGTTTCGCTATTAATAAATTGTAATCTCGCAATAAAGCAAAATTATAGTGTGGAGTTCCACAAGATATATCATTTGGTTCACTAATATTATTTGTACAAAATTTTTGGGACGCTAAAAATAAAAAAGGATTTATTAAAGATTCTTTAAAATTTTATTCTAGATTTATTAATTAGAGCAGGCTTAGGTTTCTAGTGCTTTATTTCTATGGATACCACAACTTTCACAATTGTATGTATCTATGGCAATACAATTTTAAATGACTATAAAACTGGGCCTAATTATAATTAGTTTTTAGCTTTGTGGTATAGTCTACTAAATGAAACCTCTTTGTTTAAAATACGGTGCGATCAAAAAGAAAGAAAAAAAGAAAGACAATTTAAAACAAATTTAATAAGATATTTGAAAAGACCATGACACAATTTAACAAGTGCACATCAATTTTAATTTTAATCCTGCCTTTTTATTTCAAAGGCGACCGTCATACATATTCTTTTTGATCGCTCTGTATAAAATCATCAAACAATAAGTTTAGCCTAACGATGGTATTTTACAATATATCGAAACACATCACAGTTGTAATAACAAATACTATTGCAATATAAGAGAGCCAAAGAAATCCTAGAAGCTGCACCTACTATACGGGGTGTATTAATCTCAAAATAATAAATCGCAATTAAACATTCAGATACATACACTGTATGTTTGTTATAATCCATTTCAGATTATTTTAGATCAGTCTTTTGTTAAGATAACATTACTGGGTTTTATAATATTTCGAAGTTAGTCATTCGTAGAATAATAATAATAATGCAAGAAAATGATTTTAAAAATATGATTCAGCTAAACGTGTGTAATTCCAAAAAAATAAAAAAATAAAAAGAAATAAATAACCGCTGCTGATAAAAAATAAAGCAGAGCAATCGCAAAAAAATGTTTGCAGTTTGTTAAAAAGATCTAGATCTATTACGTGACACAGTAGAAGACAAAGAAGTAAAACAAATTGAGGTTATGTAATATTGCATCGTCACATTGTCAAAAAAAAAACGGGTCACCTTTCTTATCTATTGTTATTTTCGCTTTTCTATAAATATGACTTGAAGTTAGCTGATCCCTGATCCCCGCAGCTGATGGAGGTATCCGGTATACAACCAAACCATACGTAAAATAGTAGGTGCTCTCCGTTTAAATATCAGATGTTTTGAGGTATGATTACTAGTAAATTTCAGAGTAACTGCAAGTTACTCGAGAACGGCGCATCCTATGAAATAAATGTAGAAAAATCCTAGTCACATTCAGTGTAGATGTTGAAAATGATTTCTTAGTTTTTACAGCGGTGCAACATATTTTTGTGTACAAATTAGCCTATTTGATAAAAGTAGTTTGTTCTAGAAGTAGTTTGGACACAGTATTATACGTACACAAAATTATTAGGCGAATAAAATTTAGTAAGCTGGTAAATTTGTTTCATCTGTAATTTCTATACGATATAAATTTATTTACTCTCAAAGTAAATTTTACTTAGGAAATAAAAAGGTGTATAGATTATTATGATTTTGGATCACTGCTGTAGTGAGTTATACGAGGTAGGCGCCATTAATTCTCGGCCTGACAGGCTTCTACAGGTTCAAGCCTGTTCAAACCCCGTTGCATCATAGGTGCACCTGTGTGAGGCCTACACTATAAATATTACGGCTTGAAGAGTAGTAGTTTTTCACAGTCCGGCCTCCAGTGCGTGTGTAGTGCATCGGCGTCGAATAATACGAGAACACCAATCCTATCCTCCCCTCCAGAGTCTGTGTTTGGGGGGCACAGGCCTGGCCTACTCCACCTCCAACGGGGCGACTTGAGGTTGTACTGCTGCATCACTCCAATCGACCGTCGGTTCTCAAGAATTGGGGGCTTGAGGGCCGCGACCGCCAACTACCTTTCAACTCGGTGCAGCAGATGGATCAACGGCCGCTCCACCACCAACCTGGTGTCTGCGTAGGGGTGCGTAGGCCCGGACAACACCACCACTCATCTCGGCCTCTTCCGGGTAGCTACCGGGGCCGCGATAACCAACTTCCCTTCCCACCCAAGTCCTTGAGCCCGAGGCTCAAGGCACCTAACTTACCGTTCTCGGAAATTCGCCGCCCGTCCGCTACAACGCGCGCGCCATTTTCCCGCCAACCATCCAACCCAATCAATCCCTACTCCTCTCTTCCCCTCCCCGCAGCCGAACCGCGGGGGATGTGATTCTGAAAGCAACCGTTTTTACCCACACCCTTTACCCTTACCCTTATCCTTATAACAAATTCCCAATTTCCCTCCAACATCACCTGCTCCAATCGGGCTCGGTATCAACATCCACCAACACGGAAGCCGGCCGTTAGACACCACCAAGACGAGCCAACCAACAAAAGACGCGAATCAACGAAGTTCCATCCAACAATCTACTGCCACCAGGCTTAAGAGAGGTTAAGTCCTCTAAGGAGCCGCCGCCGCCTCCGGCGGCAATCACGATGACGACGACGTAGTAGTTTTTAGTAGCCGGCCAGACAACGTGACGAGTGCATGAAAATGTCGCAGCTAACGAAAATTGAGCACTGTGCGGTCATTAAATTTTGGAGTTCGTTGTCACAGAAGATGAAACAATGGTTCTGTTTTGTAATCCTCTATTCAAAAGGAAATCGATGAAATGGTGGCTACCCGATGAACCTCGTCACAGAAAGGTGGAAGTCGTTCAATCAACGAAGAAGTTGATGGCCACAATATTCTGGGATTGCGAGGGAATTTTACTCATTGACTTTAAAGAGAGAAATACAACTGCAAACAGCAATATTACGCATCTTTGTTGCATATTCGTGCCAAACGTCAAGTACGATTGACAAAAGGTGTTCGATTATCGCACGACAATGCACGCATCCATATTGCCGCCATTTCACAAGGTGCCATCCGCGAATGTGGCTTTCAAGACTGGGCCATCCACCGTATTGTCCGGACATGGCTCCCAGTGATTAGTACTCATTTTCAAATTTAAAAAAGACCTTAAGGGACGTCGTTTTAAGGACCATAGTGAGTTGCACGCAGCTGTAATAAAACATTTTGAGAGAAAAACTGTAGATTATTTTTACAAGGGTATAGAATTATTAACTGATCATTCTAATAAATTTATTGAAGTTAGGGAAGATTATATTGAAAAATAAAAAGTATTACATTTTACCAAGTTTATTCTTTTTATATCAGGCGGAGAATTTATGGCGCCTACCTCGTATAACTTACAACCAAGGAAATATCGATTGAAGTAACTCATGGGAATGCTGTACACACTAGCGAAATTCGACGGACAGATAGCGGAAGATACCCGATTCTTCGTATTCAAGGTCAGAAGATAAGAAAAAGGTAGAAAACAAATACCTGTAACAGAATGTTGATTTTGTAGTCTACTCTAGTTACTTTAACACAGTAGCCATCCAAATAACACTACGAACGGTTTCCTGATTTTTGGTGCCTGGTTCGGTGAATACGTGTATTAAATTTCTATTTATACTACATAACCTACAAACGTGATCCATTTTCATAAAAAGATGATATCACACAAACTGATATTATGATTAAAGTGTAAGTATAAATTAGCGTAAATGTGAGATACAAGTTCGCATATTTTGCTAAAATATTGTAATAATTAAAAATCTGTTAATAATAATCGAATAATACATCAAGGAAACCATAAATTTGTGGGCAAAAACAAAAGTTTGCTGGATCAAGTAGAATAGAAAAACAAATGTAAAAGAAAATTTAATTAACTTTTGTGCGTTTGAATTAAATAAAATGAAGGTAAAATATTAAGGAAATAGTGAAATTCTTTCACGGTTCTTTTTTGCTACACACAAGGTCGACAGGTTTAGGTAGGAAGTCGTCGTAACGGGTGACTCCATCAGTAAAATTCCTTGAACAACCAGACACCGAACTTACCTCGCGTAACAATGGAACCTTCTACGGGGCACTATACCTGATGTTGAGAGCAGCAGCAGCAGATAACATTTTTGTAGCTGTAGTAGCTAACAATTCTAATTCTGCCACTTGAAAAGTTTTTATCTTTAATATTCTTAATTTTAACTTTAACTTTAATAAAATGCAATGTCTTTGTGTTGAAATCGAAAAATAAAAAATGTTACGGAATCATACATATTATAATATTAAATAATACTCTTACTAATTCCGACTGTACAGTGTGTAAATAAAGTAAGGAATAAAATTCATATTTTTTTTATTATCGCAGTTTGGAAGAAAGCTGGGACAGGTCAATTTTATTTTTTTCCTCCGGATTTTATGGACGTTAATTTTAATTTTTTAGTTTACTACTCTGGGACTATGACGTCGTCGACTTTTTCTTTAAATGGAACTCCCTTGTTTTTTAGCAAGAAATAAAAAGTAGATTGTTTTCTGAGTTCAGTAATACCCCACATGTGGTATTTAATAGTAGTTTTAGAGATATGGAGGATTTAATAATTAAATAATTAAACTTGAAATTTTAATGTTTTAATGTCTGGTATCAACAGAATGGTGCACCAGTACATTATTCATTTCGTTTTAGAGAATACCTAGATGAAGTCTGTCCTAATAGATGGATAGGAAGACGTGGTCCAATGGAATGGCCGACTAGATCTCCTGATCTCACCCCACTTGATTTTTTTCTTTGGGTGTATTTAATAGGAAGTCCGGATGAAAGTGTCGCAAATTTATTATTGAATAAAAAGAGAACAGCAAATGCTACAAATTTGATATTTGAGAATATTTATAAGTAATCGCCATTCTGTTCGATGACACGTTCCCATTGGTCGGGCATCATGCTTACGCCACGAAAGAGCCCCTCAGCATTACCTTCTTCGCAAACACGGGTAATTGAAGCGCGCAATTTTTCAACGCTAACATGTCGGATACCTCCCAACCTACGCTTCAATGGACCAAAACAATTGAAGTCACAAGGCTGTAGGGCGGTTGAACCCAAGTTCGGAACATTGGCTTCCAGGAAGTCCCTATACACTTCTTTGATGCAAGATTGCCCTTCTTCCAGGAGCTGCCAGAAAGCGATGCCTTCGAAATCCATGGCCATGATGAGCATTCGCTCGGGCGGCTGCTCACCTGCTTATATCCAAGCACGCGTTCGGTCCTGCTTGGGCTGGGTGTACAGGCTGACCCAAGACTCGTCAATAGCCAATGTTCGTTTGATGAGTCTTGAATTGTGACGATGGCAAAGGAGATTATGTCGACAGGCATCAATTCGAGCTTGAACTTGATCTTTGTTCAGAACATGGGGTATCCACTTCCACGACAACTTGCGCATTTTCAATCTTTCGGATATAATTTCGTGCACAGTGGTCTTGGGCAGGTCAAGTCGGCGTGCCATTTCTCTCACACTCCATACTTTTGATTCCTTGAAGAGCTCTTTGATTTGATCAATCTTGATGTCTTTTTGAGGGTCAACATGATGTGCACCGCCACGACCTTCTTCGACGTCATATCATCCTTCGTTGATTTTTTGCACCCATCTTTCTACGGTTCTTATATGGAACTCACGTCCATTTAATGCCTTTTTCAAGTCGCTATGGATTTCTGCCGCTGTCTTGCCAGCCAGAACGAAAATCTTGATGAAATGACGTTGATGAATGTCACTCACTGAAATTTGCATTTGCTGGCGATCTATTTCACAACCAAAATAATTCAAACTTTGATAATTGATTAATTAATGTTCAAAAGATTAGCACACAAGTTTTTGTTTGTTTATGTCAAATACTTTAAGTTTTACACCGCTAGATGGAACCGACACTTTGATCCGGACTTCCTGTTATTAAAATAAAAAACTCGAGGTCTTGAGTGATTTTAAATACTTTTGGTGGGGAATTTGTTTTATGCCATTTGGCCTTCCTTGCATGCGAGCTGGTTGTGATTTCGTATTAAATAATCTATTTTTCCTCCTCAATTGTTCCTAATGAGCGTAGTTTCCTGGTATAGTTGTTTACTTTTTCTTGCAGTCTTGGTGTAGGACCTTTTTCAGTTTTCTCGTATTTCTGGATGTTTACCAGGTCGATCATTTTTTGTTTATTTTGTTGTTTGTAGAATATGAACACTTCTTCCCCATTGTTATTATTTATCAGGTCCGGCCTTATTTTTGAGGTATTTCTTGTGATGTGTTATTTCCTTCCCAATATTGCGTGTTTAGTTTTCTTGTTGTTCCTGTTATTATTTATAAAGGTTGTGTAAAAAGTAATGTCGTATTTGATGTGTTGCAATATAGATGGCGTAACATTTTAATTTCAATTTGAAAATTTAATTGTTTTGGTGTCAGCCATCTTTGATAATTGTTTATTTTTTGCAATACAATAATTTGTCAAAATGTCACCAATTGAACAACATATAAGACATTTGATTTGATTTTTTTTTAATAAAAAGTAAATGCAACTGTTGCATCAAATGAAATTTGTTCAGTTTACGGTCCAAACACAGTTAATGTCAGAAAATGTCAAAGATGGTATGAAAAATTTAGAAATGGCGATATTTCATTACACGATGAACCAAGAATTGGACGTCCTGAAGAAATTGATGAAATAAAAATACTTGAACAAATTGATGAAGATCCAAGATTAACAACTAGGGATTTGGCTGAAAAATTTAATTGTTGTCATAAAACTATTGCAATTCATTTACACAAGTTAGGAAAAATAAATAGACATGGTGTGTGGTTGCCCCATGAATTAACAATCAATCAACTTGCTCAACGTATGACAATTTGTTCATCATTATTGTCAAGACACAATTTATGCTCATTTTTAGACAGAATAGTTACTGGAGATGAAAAATGGGTTTTGTATGTCAATGTTAAAAAACAAAAACAATGGTTGAGCACCAATACCAACAGCTAAAACACCATTACATCCAAAAAAAATAATGTTATGCATTTGGTGGGATGTTAAAGGTGTTGTCTATTTTGAGTTACTTGAACCAAATCAAACCATCACTTCTCAAGTTTATATTAACCAACTAGACAAATTAAATAATGCATTAAAATCAAAACGTCAAGCTTTAATAAATAGATGTGGTGTTATACAAGGTGTCTCAAAAGAAAGTTCACATTTAAAAAATCGATTTAAAAAAAGTAAGGAGTTTATTGAAAAAATGTTTATTACATATTAAAATACATTGTTTGGGAATTTATTTTTTAAAAATGATATCGTCCAAATGTAAACCGTTGCGCTCACGGCATTCATTTAATCGAGCACTAAAATTGCCTATGACGACTCGGCAGGTATTCTCCGTGATGGCTGCCATTTCGTTACGGATATTTTCTTTTAATTGTGCCAGGGAAGTCGGTTTGTTAACGTAAACTTTTGATTTGACATAACCCCACAGGAAAAAGTCCATAGGTGTTAAATCGGGACTGCGTGGAGGCCAACTTATGTCACCTCTCCTTGAGATCAATTTGCCAGGAAAAATTCCACGCACTCGTGACAGAGACCTGTTGGACGTGTGTGAAGTTGTTCCGTCCTGCTGGAACCATGTTCTTTGGTTATAACCAGGAAAGTTTTGCAGTTCCGGCACGAAGAAGTCGTCTAACATCTCCACATAACGCTCTGAAGTCACTGTTACTGTGCGTCCCCTTTCATCTTCAAAAAAGTAAGGGCCGATAATTTCTCGCGCCGACATCGCAGCCCATACGGACACTTTAGGCCAATGTAGGGGTTTCTGATGTTTGTGTTTTGGATTGGTTGCACTCCAGTAGCGGCAATTTTGCTTGTTTACGTGCCCATTCAGATTAAAATGAGCTTCATCCGAAAACAAGATGTTGGTAAACGTTGGAAAGCGCTCAGTCATCTGGTTTACGAAGTCAAGCCCCTGACCAGCATCCTGAGGCTTCAGTTCTTGCACCAACTGAATTTTGTAGGGGTGCAGCTTTAAATGTTTGTGTAAAATGCGGAATAATGATGATCTATGCACGTTCAAAGC
>VTPC01005888.1:12947-58839 GCA_011009095.1 Ignelater luminosus
GAAGAACTATTTTCTCAAAGGTCCCAGTGCTTCCATAGGTACCTAGACAGCACAGGTCCATTTTAGATCCATATTGGGTCCATAGTCATTATTGGCTTCCCACTGGACGTCCACCTATGGACTAATTTCGGCCAGATTAAATGCGATACGTCCACTGGACGTTCAAACCAAGGTGCCATATGCTATATGTCCAGTGGACGTCCATCTATACACTAATTTCAGGGTGTCATATGCTATATGTGCGGTAAAAATCCATCTATGGACCAATTTCGAGATAGAGTGGACCATTGGACTTGAATCTATAAACTAATATTTGGGGTTGTATGCCAATGTCGATTAGCAAAAAATTGTTGTATGACACGAACGACACTGTTTGCGTGCATTATTCTGAAATTTGATGGTCTGTCTATTGCATCTTTTCTACTCAGCTAATCATCTTGGACAATACAATTTTGTGACATAATACATTAAAAAGTAATTTTCCAAAACTCACATCAAGATCAAATTGTCTTTTTGCCATAAGATACAGAAAGTGAGCAAAACTGCCAAAGCAGAAAGGTATAATAACCTAGTAATATGGAAAAATGTAGCTGTTCTTGGATAGTTATAACCTGGTTATTTCTTAGTTTGACAGTTGACTTTCAAAGTCTAACCAACAAAGAGACACGTGGGCACAGTAATTTAAGAAATTTAATTTAAACACTAATTAATCAGGAATGTGTAAAAAAAACTAGAGTTAACTCCTAAATTACAAAAAAAGTGAATTAAGGGAACAAATTTCAACAAAAGTAAACTGAAGTGACTTTTTTTCCTGAAGTGAATTGACGTGAAAAAAGTAAACGTGTGGAAGTCTTGCTATTGGCTTTTTAAAAGATATTAGCCTATATTTAGGGAACAAGATGTTAATATCGTATTAAGATGGGATTTGTTTGTTGGTAGTTGCAACGGAAGAGAAATTTTACATTTCTCAAAGAGGTTGTCGTATCGAAATGAGACTTTGGTTGTTGGTAGTAATACGGAAATGGCGTTCGAGCGGTTCCGGTATCATCGATGGTCTACTGTCTTTTTGAAGGAAGCAAGACAAGGCCCGACCATGCTCGAGTACACCTGATGTTAATAAGGTTAAGGGAGGGTGACTACGCGTTACCATAGGTGGTTCGATGGGGGGTGAAGCTCCACTGCAGACCATTTACTTATAGCTACCAAAAATTCAAGTCCCATTTTCATATGATGATGCTATTGCCAGTATCATTTGGAAACCACTCCCCTGCTCAAGAACCAGAACTCCATGTCAATGCGACAAGCAGTTCCTTAGATACATGTAGCATATCCATTCTGCTCCCTTAACAAATCCATTTCGTAATCCAGTTGCTCTTGTATCATTCTTAAAAGAGTTCTATTTTAAAGTAATCCGTAAGCAACAAAAACTTGAGGAATACTGTTATCAATTATTTATTTAGTAAACAGACAGAACAACTTTTGCAAACTTACGACAGTTCTAATTTTATTTTTTCTTTTCTACTGTTACTTCGAAACTCTCTTTTTCTAACACTAGTTTCTGTCATCACGATTCTAAGTTTTATGAGTTTCGTGATATAAAGTAGTCAAACAATTTCATTGATAACAGGGAGATCAAGGCCATGTATTCTGAACCCAAGATCTGTCAAGCGCTGCAGCTAGGAGAATCTAGAAATTTGGTGCTTTCCAAAGCACTTCATTGTTATGGACATCATTGTGAATACCTACGTTGACTAAGTGCATTTAGAATTAGCTATGAGAGGAAAAAGGAGACTTTTTCCGTCAATCAAATCAAGTAGAATTAAGTTTCCTCTTGTTCCATCATTAGATGTCTTCGCTAGGAAATTGTATGTTTGACAGTAATTTAAAAAAGTGGTCAAAGCGATTCTGGTCTCTGTGATAAAGTTCAGCAACCTTTTCTGAACAAGTAGAAAGAGCTCCTAGCAGTTTCGACACCTACCATACCATACCATAATAATAAGGCAATTTTGGAATGGCAAATAAATGTCTCTATCTTACCCCATAGAGGGCGATACGTAAGTTAAGCAAGTTATAATTCCATATAATGCATTAAAATTAACAAATGGATGGGGTTATCAAGAAACAAAAGATGTCGAAACGAAGTTACGTAATTGCAGAGTATTCTTAATTTTTAAGTTTCTAAAATAATGAATAAATTCCTAATTTTAAAAATCTTAGACAATTATCCAAATGATGTTCGGTCAAAACAAATTTTTTTGGTTTAATTTAAGTTAGGTGATATTGTTTTAGGCTTTTAGTTTGGAAAACGTGAACGTAAGGTTCATACTGTTCATCCTTACCATGTTCAGACTACCACAAAATATCAAACCTTGGTAGCTTACCTGCAACAAAAAAATATAAAATTAGATTGATACACTAATAAATCAATTTCATTTTACATAGAAACAAAACATTTATTAAAAAGTTTCTTTTTCCAAAACTTAATAAAATTCCAAAGACAAAATTGATAATTAGAGTGAATAATGTAAATTCTTAAGTGATGTTCTTTTTTTTGGAGAAAATTCATACCACGACTCTTCTGCTAAGTACATAAGTAAAACCGTAAATTCTGCCCCTCTTTCCGAAGATAGCCAAAAATTGATGGATATTGGTAACGGCAAACAAAAGGTTATTAACTTGCTCAACAAAGTTTGCTGTTATACTTACTATACAGTACTCTGTTGCAAACATATTAGATTCAGATAAATCAGGCTTGTTAAAAAAAAAATTGATTTGCCCCTTCATTGTTTTTGATCCTTCTGTACTTGTTCTCATCTAATTTTAAAAGCTATCACATGATAACATATCCAAAAATATGCAAACGGAAGCAATTGAATATTGTACAGGAAAAATGATTATTCAACAGAACCTATGCACAAAAGTATACAGTGAAGCCTTAATTAAGCTGTGATGTTATTGGAATTGAATAAAATTATTCTGTGTATCTACACACGATTGTTACAGTAGATTTCGTTACCGAAAGGTTGGTCTGTCAAAGTAACAAAGGTTGTAAATGCGGCGTGTAACAGATATTCTAGACAGAATAGTCAATAAAAGGGAACGCAAAGAGTAACCGAGAATTTATAAAAGAAAGCGCCAAACGTGACTATAATCAGTATAAAGTTATAAAGCATAGCGTAAAAATATTCTTTAATATTTACGTATCAATATCAACAATTTTTCCATAACAATATCTCTTCTACGAGTATCGACCTTACTGCATGAAAATGAAAGTTATTCAATTTCTTTGTAAATCATCTTTTCTGGGTACAAGATTTAAAGAGGGCGCTTAGAATAGCTTTGGAAGAGCGAAAAACGATTCCACGGATTTATTTATTTTAAACAAAATATAAGTTCCTTCAAACTTTTTTTACAGATTGTTTCATATCGTGGAAATATAGAAATATATCATTGTATTGAAATGTCAGAATTTATTGTCGATAAGATTTGGATATTTCTCATTCTAATAGTTTCTGAATGTTTTACTTCTAAAGCTAAACATACGAGATTGCGATTTTACAAACGGATTGAAAAATAAAGTTCCAAAAATAGCATCATTCTTTGAGTTACGGCAAATATTCCGCATACTGCAACAAACCTTGAAAATCTTTCAGTGCTTTTTCTAGAAATAATAAAAGCTGTATTCGGCTGTGTTATCCGTTTCAAGTTTTGCGGTCTCATTCTTATATTGAATTCTCAGCAGCTATTTTTCACAAATTGTTAAAAAAAGCACAACGCTAGCGATTTTTTAGAATATCGTGTTTTACAAGGATTTTATACATTATTACAGTACATACATCAAATTTGGGCATTTCAATAAATAGTTAAGTTTAAATAGCAAGCTGTTTAATTTGGGCTCCGACTACCAAGGTGACCATATAGCCCTGTAGATTCCATCTCAGAAGTGAAAATTTTCTTTCCCTGCTTTGTTTTTCTCCTCTGTATTTCGAGATGTAAAAAAATTCTCAGTAGTTACTTCTATAGTATACTGCATTAAGTTGGTTCTTTTAAATCAGCATTTCACAACTTTCGAATTTGCATTGCACAGTCTAACAGATAACTGGAAAGGAAAACAAAAGATTTCTCAGAAATTACAAAAAAAAACTGCATGTCTTCATTCTCATTTTTTCCCTTAAAGATAATGTGAAAGATATTCCATGTCAAAATTGTAGAATTAAAGTAACTGAAGGTCTCTTCCTTCCTCCATTTGATCATTTGATGCAACTATTAAATGGGATATTGACGAATCAAAAAAATTCGATTAAGTCTAAAATGATTCCAGGTTACAAACTTCCAATTCCCGTAGCTTCACAGTACGGTGATGAGATACATTAGATTGCAATTTTACATATTATCTTTCTGTATAAACTCAAAGCCTTGAGATGATTCTATCGAAATAATGCTCATTCAGGATAGCTCTAAGCAGGTTGTCAAAGATCTTACTCAGCATCTAAATTGTTATGTTAGCGTTGTTAAAGCTTGCGGTGAGAGGGCAGAGATAGTTTTTTAACCTTAATGTTAGTTCAAGTTAAAATCTATAAAGTTGCAGCAAGTAGCAGAATCGTTCTCTCCTGATACCTAGCATACACTTAGAAAATCTCTGTTGAATTAAGCGGTTAAGCGCCTCCAAAGATAAATTATAAAAAAATTTGAATCAAGTGTGAACAAGAAAGAATAAAACAGATGAACAAAAAGGTTCTGAGGTTACAAATGGGCAAAAATGTCAAAAAAGGGAAAACATACCCTATGATAATCCAAGATGAACAAATAAGCTGTTACGTTCCTTTCATCAACAGAACTGCAATATGAATAGTAAGCCCAAAGTGAATTTTATAAAAGCAAAAGGAGAAAAATTTATGAAAAATAGGTTTTCAAAGGTAACGACAAAAATTCAAAATCACTACATGAAAATAATGAGATTTAGTCAAGAGGTGTTTCAAAAAAGCTACCCAAAATTTACGTATGACTTCTTGTTGAAAAATTGTTAAAAAATTGATTTCACATTTAAGTTGCGTTGTTAAGATCTTTCTTGTAATTCTTGACGAGTTAAACTATAACAATCACTCGAATAGATGTCATCCAACTCATGCAAATGTCCTTGAATATTGGCAGCAGTAGCTTTTGTCTTCTTCAAAGTAGACATCCACAATGTAAAGCAAGTAAATTTAAAACATGGACATATTGAGTTAAATTGGTTTTTCCCGTACCTGCCACAGTAATAATGTATTGCGAGAGTTTGAAAATAGAAACAGAAGAAAGGATTTTACTCTCTTATGAGCAACTATACTCCCACATCCACCATTGGACATGGTAACTCCCAATGATTTCTCAGATACTAAGTCTTACAGTGCGCCATCTCATAAGTCCATCTGCATGCTGCAGCAATGAGTCAACTGTAAAATGCCATTGAAGTTGCGGTTTAACACAGCAGGATATAAGCAGACGTATCCAATTAACGTTATCCTAATCCTTTTTGACCATAGATGAGATAATAGATTTCTTGGCTTCGAGAGCGGAACACGTTCGGCCCATCTGAAACTGCAGCGTGAGGGACAGGTTTTTTGTAGCCAATCAGCTTCATCTTCAAGAAGAACTTAGTTGTCAAAAACGTCAATTTGGCAAATTTTCAGTACTGAACATCTCTTGCTTTGCGTATTTTTCCATGCACCTATCGCTCATGTCCGATACTTTACTAGTATGGCCAAATGATCTGGCGACATAAAACTCGTTGAGTTTATGCTTCCCTGGGCGTCGTAGTGACTCAATTTGCAATACAAAAATAATTTGATGGTTTTATTTAAATTTGAGATCTGGATAACCATCTTGTTACAACACTCCTGTGGGTCGACACTATCGAGGGCCTAAAACAAATATTTCTTGGAAACCCTATTAACCACAGTGAAATTCCTAACATCAATTTAGTTCTATTCAACAAATTCTATTATTTTCTCTGTGTTAACCTTGAGGACCCAATTAGACGCTTATTTTAGCAACAGCTCGGAAGTTCATTATAAAAATCTGGGGGCCTGTAAGCTCTGAGAGCTTCATAAGAACTCAAGAGTTCTGCAAAAATAAGCATACCCCTGAGGATTAGCTTATCAAATTTCACTTCTTTGAATGTAGAACAGAATTAGTTGCTACAATCAGATAACCACTAACAACTTATGAAATTTCAAGTAAAAAATAAATTATCAATTTCGTACAGGTTCTTTTGACTAACTCAGATGAAAGCAAGGGCAACAACTGATTGATCTATCTCCTGCCAAGAGTTATGTAAGATATTTTTAGCTCTGTCAGCTTGTATAGAGTAGTAAAGAAATTTTTCTTATTATCCTACGCCTACTACTGTAGCGAGCCAAAATTCTAGTTTATGATGAACTGAAAACCTGAGCACGAAATGCAAACGGATAGACTTAAGCCCAGTGAAGGGTATTATCTAGATACAAAGTATCTAGATACGATGACTACATCTTGTATCTGAATCTAGATATAGTTATAAAAATGTGTCTTGTATCTGTAACTAGATACCTTACAGCTGTATCTTTAATGGCAGATGTATTTTTACTTAGATAACTAGAAAAGTTGAACACTTTAATTTTTAAACCTGCTTTTGTCATCCCATCAACAATGCCAGAAATTACAGAGCTGCGGATTCCAATACTGACCATTTTCTGGTTATTATGGATATCAAACAACTACCCGAAATTACAAATAAAAACAAGTATGGTAAGAGGAAAAAATATAACATAAGAAGATTTAAAAAGAGCAATGTACAGCAGGAATTCGAAAAAAAATATCTTCCGAGTTGGAGCAAATATGAGCAAAAATGGAAGGAAAATTAAATATTTGGGTAGCGTATCTGGAAACTTTTAGAAGGAAATGATACCCAAGATCCGACAGAAAACACAAGAGATAACGACAGCTATGATGTAACAGACGAACACGTGGTAGTACAAGAACCTACAGAAAAAAGAGTGAAGCAAATAATAAGATTTATGAAGAATAACAAAAGTGACGGGGAAAACGAAATTGTAACTAAATTACTCAAGTACAGTGGTGACGAACTACAAATCTAATTTTAAGGATTTGGAATAAAGAAAATATTCCTGTAGATTGGAAAACAGCTGCCGTATGTCCCATACACAAAATGGGAGATAAGAGTATATGTTACAATTATCGAGGGATAGCCTTACTAGATGTGTGCTACAAAGTACTAGCTTTAATAATCATGGATCGACTGAGTGTGTAAGGAAATAAAGCAATACTGAATTTGGTAAGAATAACGCTATAAGCAGCTGATAGGATAAAATATCAAGTCAAAAGAGGATTAAAGCAAAAGGACCCCATTTCCATGTTATTGTTCAATTTAATATTAGAAGTGATTATAAGGGAAAGTAGGATAAAGACAAACAATATTCTCTACTACAGCCGACATCAAATAACGGACTACACAGATGATGTAGTTCTATTGACGGCTAAAACGAATTTTTTAAAAACTAGACATTGCATCAAAATATTATGGATTAGTCATAAATGAAGAAAAGACTAAGTACATGGAAGCAAGAAAAGGAGCTAAAGGAGCAGGAAATAAACTAAAGTTGGAAATGGAAAATAAGGAATATCAGCTTAAAAAAGTAAGCCAGTTCGAATACCTCGATATCAGCCTACCTCAAGATGGTGATGAGAAACCGGAAATACATAAAAGACTGACAAAAGGAAGTAAAGCTACGGGACTCCTAGCCACAATGTTAAAATCGAAAATGGGAGTATATAAATCAGTGATAAGGTCATCGGTGCTTTATGGAAGTGAAATCTGGATAATGAAAAAAAACATGAAAAAAAAAAGTTGGAAACGTGGAAAAGGAAACTGCTGAGGGGGATACCAGGACGAACTAAGAATGAAAATGGATAATGCAGAAAGCTATACAAACCCGAAGTGGCGAAAAGATACAAACACCCAAGTATCACAGATGTAATTAGAGCTCAAAGAGTAAGATGGTTGGGACGTGTACATAGAATGTCAGAAACTAGACAAGCAAAAAGAGTTATTGGGAAGAGCAAGCGGGAAGAAGAAAAGAGGGCGTTCAAAAGCCCGATGGCAAGATGCAATTAAAGAAGATTGAACGCGACTCGGTGTAGAAAACTGGCAACCGGTAGCTGAGGACACATCCAAATGGAAGAAGCTGGTTAAGGCTTGCAGTGCTTATTTATTATTATTATTTGTCATTCCTTTCCAGGTAAAGATAATGATGGCAATAATTTTGCAAATTCTCTTCATAAAGGGATCTTGACAAAAATTAATCTTTAACTTAGTTTGTTCTTTAGGAATGCCTAGTTTCTTTGAAGTAAGCTATATTGAGTGATGGGTATTATCTAGATGCAAATAATCTAGATACTGTATTAGACACGATAATTACATCTTGTATCTGTTACTAGATACAATAAACATTTGTTTATCTATATCCGTATTTAAATAAAATATTATTGTATCTTACCCATCACTGCTTGAGCCACGTTCTATTGGAATATTGAGAGGTCATGAGGAGATTAATCAATGACCTTGGAAGGATCACATTCAATAGGCTACGAAAGTCGGTTCGAACGAACAAGGAAACAGTCCCATCTTACAATAAGACAGAACTTATTGTAAAATGTAATATTGAAAAAGTATCTAATATCGTCATCACCTCTCCTTTTAGGTGTGCAGCAGGCAAGGTGGAAGCCAGTCAAGCCTTTCCCGTGTGTCCTAACTGTGAAGACCCGCCATTGGGATCCCGTTTGTTACAAAGCCATATCGAGTCTTTTACTTTCTGAGAATTCTAGGAAGTCATGAAATATTCTGAAGAATCAAAAACAGTAATTTGATAAAAAAAATAGAATTCTTTGTCAAGTTGTTAAATCAAGGATAAATCTTCAAAAAAGTTTGATTCCAATAATTGCATACTCTCCTCATTCTTAAAGTTAGTCCTTGCAATTTCTTCTTGAATACCATTATAGAAAATAAGAAATGCTACTGGGAACATCCGATTTTTCTATAAATGACTGTTTTCTAAGATAACCTAGAATGACTCCTTCTAAGAAATTCCTCAAACAAAAATTCATAAATAGAATAAATTCTTCTGGGTGACTCCACTTGTTTACAGACTAACCTATCCCGCAGTAGACACTTGGATGAGTGAGTTAATATTTATTTTGACAAGAAAACGCTAAAATAAGTAAGATGATGATTTGTATTCTAAGAAAAGCTGAAAGATTGGTGGCTTTTCTAGAAGATGCATATCAAAAACGCATTTTTTGATAATACACAAACTTCTTGTCTGTTATAGTGTGTCGGTCATGATCATGGTTAACCATTGACCACCTTCTCTGATAAATTAATCACACGATAAAGAAGCTTCCTGTTTTTATTTATTTATAAATGTTGTAGAAATTTTATAGCAATATTGCGCTAATAAAGGCAAACATTTAAATCGATTTGATGTGTTATTCGATCGATGTTACTAAATCTAAATCGAAAAGGAGATCATTTCAAATGTAATATAGAGACTTTAGAACTTGGATATAAATAATTCATCTTACTCTTTTTAATTAGACACTATTAATCATATTTGTTTGTTAGATTTTCTTTAGTAACTGTGACATCCAAAGATCCAGAGCAAGAGAACTTCTTTTAAGACTGTATTAAACAACTTTTGATTAATGAAGTTCGCTATCATTATCTTCTTAGTTATTTCAACATAATGTACAACTTAAGAAAAGCTGTTAGTTATGACATCAATATCGATCGAAAGTTGAAGACTTTTTACTGAAAATTCGATTGTGACGTCAACAATATATTAGCAGGTTTGACTAGCTTACAATATTTGTTCTTCTAATTCAAGCGCTTGACAAGATTTTAGTAAAGCCTTGCTAAATACAATAATCAGGTATCGGCAAGTACAAACTAGAATGAAATTGTTTTTCACTATGGATTATTCCATGTTTTATCTTGTGTAATACTAATAGTACTAAATGTAAAATATTTACAATCTACAATCCAGTATAAACAAGGAGATTATCTATACTTATTGCAAATATATTGTAAAAAGAATCTAACGGAAAAACCTATAATATCCTGTTAAGATAAATTAAACGAAAAAATACAAGCGTGTGTGTGTTATCTCAGACAGATAAAGTTATTATAACTATTTACAGAAATAATATTGCCATTCCAAACCTAAAAGCTGTTACACAACGAGTTACCATTTGTTATTCGTTTAAAGAACAGAAGAAAACAATTCATTTAAAAGTGAGATAAAGAGGGGATGTTTTAATAAAGAAAACCTAACTAACAGTGGCGCACATTTTATTTCTATTTTTTATTTTCGGCTTGAATTCATCCACTCACCAACAAGAAGGCAATTCAGAATTCAGCAAGCTCTTCATTTCTCACGCCCTCCCATCTTATTCTGCGTATCTTATGTTACATAATTTATCTTATTCCCTTTCTCCTTCCGGAGTAAAACTTTACAATCTTTGTTGCAGCAATCTTTTTGACTATACTACATTAGAAGTAATCCTTTCTAGCCGTCACGAAAGGGTGGAGATAACTCCATATTTTACACGAATTCGTCAACATTCACTTCACATTCTCTCATTGCCTAGGAATTTATTTAATACTACGTATTCCTTTATCCCACACGTATGTCTCTCACGTATCCCAATAGAATTCTCGTTAACATTTCTGTTTGCCTTGCAATATTTGAGGTTATGCAGAGTCATAAATTAAATACGATGTTCTCAACTGCATACAAAATTTGCGGTTTTCAATTTTTCTGTAAAAGAAAAAGGAAGCAAAAGGATGAAATTTAAATTCTCGTAAAAATTCTATTTGCGTTTACACGAATGGGGTTTGCAATGTTTTCGTTCTGCTGGAGATTTTATCTTTTTAAAGATTCTGGTTTAACGTGCTTGCGATTCCTTTCAAATTGTGGTTGGAGTAAACAATGTTAGATTTCAAGTAAATTCGATAGATCTGCATTGTTTGTTCTTCTGCAAACGCATGTTTGCATTTGAATAAAACTCTTATAACTCATCAGTACATCGTATTACTACTTAAAATTCTTACAACAGTAAATTCTAATAAAATGACTTAACAAACTAATGAGTTAAATGTTTTACATAAGTGAGCTAATCAATTAAGAAAAGAGACAGTATAAGCGTCTAGTTGGTTTAGAAACAGTTGGAGACAATTTGTCTGTACGAATTATCTCAGACGATTTTTTTCCCTATTATTTACTTTATTGCTATCAACTGATTTATCGATCTTTTTGGTCAAATATGTTTTTCTTTTTACAATTAAGTAGCCGATAATAATTTTTAAATTGTACATATCAGAGATGTGTTATCTGATATGAAACTTTAAACAAGATAAATAAGTTTTGAAATTAGAAAAAGAGGAAACAACTGAACATTTCAGTACGTTGTTGGTACAGTCGACTAGAACAGATCATTTACGCAGAACTTCAAACATAGGGGGGCTAAAACCCAAAAGACACATTTATATCTATTCATACGTCTAACAACCAACCGCTAAGAACTTATTTCAAACTTACCATCTTCTAGCCTCCCTTCGTTGTTTTATTACAGTCAAGTCTGTGGAGAATGCAGAATTAATTTCGAAGGTGGTCACTATTTGATAAAAGCGTATGCGTAAAGCGGATACAGAGAAATAGCTTGAAATTTTATTAATTTCCTCCCCCGTTCTGCTCCACATTTCGGTGGTTTATGCGTGCGTAGCAGAAAGTGGCTAAATCCCACTGGCAAATACTACTACTATATTCATCAGAATGTTTTCCCGACTTACAGTATTAATGTAAAATAGCGCATTAAATATGGTGATACAATTGGACATCGACAATGATTTTGTAGTTAGAATTAAAAAAATCCAAAATGAGAAAATTAAAAGAAGCAATTGAATAAGGGGCTGAGATACCAAAAGAGTGTTGGATATAAATATTTTGTATTTTGAGAAAGTGATAGAAAGGAACGATAGTGAACGAGAAAAAACCGAGCAGACTTGAGACAAAAGAAGTATATAAAAGAGATAAAAACTGTTAACGATTTTCATGAATATGTCCAAAACGCAAGCAAAAAAGTTCAAGAATTCCGACTTGCTCTTTTTGGGAAAGATGTAAATCTTGTAATTTCTGCATTTAATAATGGAAAAATAACACTGGTCAACAGTGACTTTGTTGTCCTTGATATAAGAGTGGTTCTAGGATGATTTTTATGTTAACAATTATAAAACCACGATTGGTTTTGTGAAATTGGCTAGTTTTTTAAATAATCGATATTTTTTTGTGCATCCACTTTGCTGACCAAGTAAGAAGTTGACCATTTTTAAATCAATACAAATCGACCATTGATGTTCGTAGTAATTAATTTTTTGCAAAACCAATCTAATATTTTTTATTCTTCTTTTAGTTCGGTTGAATGAGCAATTGGAATGGACGCATATCAGTTTTCATTGTGCAATAAAACATTTTAAACTTCTTTTGAAATTATCAATAAACAGTTGCCAATCGGTAGGTTTACAAGCATTTAAACCCATGTCTAGAAGTAGCTTCGCGATGTTACAATAGACAAGCTCTATATCGTCACTAAAATATGGTAAAATCTCTTTTTCTCTTGTTCTGTATGATGTAATCGTTACTTCTGGTCGCAATAAATTCTTTTCCTTTAGTCTGGACGTTAATAGTTCTGATGCCTGTTTTCATAAATTCAAATCTCGTATCAAATCGCTAAGTTCATTTTGAGAAAACAACTGTGGAGCTGACGTTTCTCCTGCATATTCACTTCCACTTGTACCTACAGATTGTATTGAACGCTGTGAGCCTGGTAACACCATTTGGTAACAGTTCTATATAGTTACCCCTAGAATTTAACTTCTACAGTAAAAATTTAACCTTACCAATGCATGTATATATAATGATTGTTGGTTTAGCTACCATGACACTATTAAATTGAAAATGTCAAATTTCTAGTTTCCATGGCACTAATTGAAAAATAAACTTGTAATATTGTGCGCATGGACGAAAATATGAAAAGATTAAAAATGAGAATTTTGTTATGAAATTCGGTAAGCATGATTAAAATAATATTCTGAACAACTTTTTCTAGTAACTGTTCGATATCTCCAACGCGAAGAAAAATAACGAGAATTGACCCTGTTTGAGAAGTCGTAGTTGGCTGAGTTTAAAATTCGTAATTAATTTGAGTTATCTTACAAATGTGATTCATCAATCTCTATTACTGTGCAAAAACTCAAACATGTACTCCTTCAATTAGCGAAGATCTGGAGGTGTCATCTTAAATGAGACACACTGTATCATCGCAGTAAGGCCCGATAAGAACTATAAATCGTCACTCAGAAAAACTGTCTAGACGTTGAACCCCGGAATTGAGAAATTTGAGCAATATTTTGAGTATTTGAAAACCTCGTACCATTGTTTTCACCTAACTAAAGTCGAGTTCGGGTTCATAGGCGTACGTGTAAGGTGGGTTTTTTTAGATACCGACACGTCGTGTCGTTTGAGATATTCATATTCATGGTGATCTTTGGCTTTTGATTCTGAATAATTGGCCTGGTTTCTATTCTTCCTTCATTAACTAATGAAGCTGCTTTTAAAAAGAAGAAAAAGAGCAAAATCGGTTGTCATGGTAATTAGAGAATATTTAAATTTAATGGAGAGAGTAGAAACCAGCCCATTGTCTCTAGAATAATAGTTAAAGTGTTATGCAACTATAATACTTATAATACGCAAAGGGGGGCCATATGAGTTTTTATATACAGTAGTGGCATTAATTGTGGACACTTTTGCAAAATTTGTTGCAATTGACAGAAAGTATCGAATTTTAAGAAGTTGCAACCATAAATTAAATATTCTAGCTACATCATTTTCAAACTTGTCTTTCTGTAATTGTGAATTTGAAACTAAAACTTAGAAAAAATGTACAAAAATTGTTCAGTTTTATTTATTTTAATATTTTGTAGGCCATCCTTTCGTTTTTATTACCATCTCAATCTTCCGGGAGAGTGGGTCTACTAAACTTTCGTTATTACTTCGAACTAAGCTTGATTGATAGTCTCAATCAGCTCCATCTTGTTACTCAATTTTTGTCGTCGAGCTAACACTTGATCAGAGATTTTCAATTGGGTTTAGATCAGAACTGCTCCTTGGCCAAGGCAAAACGTTGATGTGGTGGTCACTCAACCATTTCATACTGCTTTTGGAAAGGTGGCACGGTGCACCAACTTGCTGGAAAATGCACCCCTGAGGTTAGCTTTCAAACAAATCGTTCACAGTGGGCAGTAATTTGGCCTCTAGAACCTAATCCTGATACTTTTTTGCGACCGCCGCAGTCAGTTGCCCAACACCGTCGTGACATGCAAGCTCACACCTAAAATGCTAATTCGGGTCTCGTCACTCCAGATTACTTTTCTCGTCATCTTGAGTTCAGTCTGTCTATGATACAGCTCAATCCACCCGTTTTTTGTTTTTGATTAAGGCATGGCTTTTTTCTGGGTACTCTTGCTCACAAGCCATTGTCGCATAACTTTTGCTTGACCGTTCGGTCAGACATTTGCACTCCCACCGTTTTTAAAATATTACTGATATCTTTTGAGGTTTGACGACGGTCCTGCAAAGCAAGACGACAAATTTTTCTCACAAACAGCAGTCAATTTTGGTTTTCGGCCTGTTCGGATTTAGTCTCGTCGTAGCGTTTGCAAACTTTTCTTATGTAGAGCCTTCTTCGCGTAGAATTGCCGCTTTACTTTTATTACTTGGCGACTAGTCAACACACCTTGGAGACATCTTTACCAATTCTCAACGTGAAAACACTTTGAAAATGATTTAAAACGCAATTACGCCCTACTACCGTCAACAAATGACCAAGCCAAGCGTAAAACAATTGCAAAATAACTTCCAATAACAGAACACATCTATTACATGCTCACTGTGATCTTCAATAGTCATAGTGTATGAGACTTGATATTGTTAATGCTAAAGAACAACTGTAACAACAAAAGGAAATCACCAGAAGTGTCCAGAATTAATGCCACTAGTGTACTTGTCATTCATATTATGCAAACGAAAATTTTAGCTCTTCGTCTATTACAATGTTGCACGTCATTTGATTTAGTTTTTTGGTCTAGTCAGTTTCTGCTTTTTAGTGCTGATTTTGTAGATAAAACGAAGTTTAACAGTTTCTTTTTCTTAATAAAAGCAAAAACAAACAAGGTGATACGATTAGATTCTAGGCAGTCGTTAAAAAGAATCGATTGATAATAATAATTAGCCTCACATTGTGCAGTGTGGGGAAATACAAATAAAACACCCCTTTCAAATATTCATTCTAATGAATGGTTTAGAATTTGATCGACGATAATAATTATTAATTACACATTCCCAATATTTATCCTGCCTAGATTAAAATAAAAAATTCTCGTGTTTTTAACTTGACAGTAGAAAGCTAATAAAGGTGACACAAATAAAATATCAACATATTATGTATAATAATACAATAAAAAATCTACTTAAGTATGTCAAAAAGTAGAACACCTTATTTCTTCCACCAATGCTATTGGCTTTGTGTTTATTATATGGAAACAATCATTATCTCTAAATATATTCCCACATCATTTACCTTGATTTTTCCTTATAAAAATAGAACATTTTTCAAATTCTTCTACATATCACATTTATTTTCTAGGATTTTCAAATGCACGTGGGAATTCTGGTTTTCTGTTTATTTACCCGCTAATCTGCATTTTCTATTTCCAAGATACATCTTGAAAACAAACCTGTAATTGACATAGAAATCCCACCGCCTACAACGCCATTAAAATAATTGCCGTAACCCATATGTCCTCCTCACAAATGCTAACTTCGTTCACCCACCAAATAATTCTTTACATCTCATTAACATGCTAGGTATACATATTATGTGTATTTTAAGATTTTAACACATTTAGAATCAAGTTAGTTATGCACATAACAAAGAAGGTTTCTTGTATTTGTAAAATATTTTCACTTATTATTACGGAGTGTTTATGAATGTCATCGATAATGCAAGGAATGAAATTACGAGGAAGAAATATGACGGCGGTTTCCCACAAGAAATGCACATTAATTAAAATTAACAACCCAATAAAACGACGTTTTATTTATTTAATAAGTTCCTTAACATCTACTACAAATGCGAAACTAGAATCGTTTTGCGCACATCTATCTAGCACTGGCACGGCTGCTTCTGCAACTTGCTGTAAATTAGATACAGTAGAGTCGTTTGGATCACAGTTGAGAACAGGTTTTAGGTAAATGCGAGTTGAAGCACTTTATTTTAAACACCACAAATCACACATTCAATAAATTCAAATCCAGACTTTCAGACCACTCGATCGTCGTCCATACCAGATTTAAAAATGATTTATGCTTCATGGTGTGTTCCGTTCCAAGGGAGCAAACAAAAGAGTTCTTTTATAATAAAGAGGCTGATCTATTGTGCCTCAAGTGTTCTTTTTTAAAACGTCTATCTATAGAATCATTTGAATACAAATAAAAGTGCAAAGAACGCTTCAACTCATCTTGAGTGAAACCTAAAGCCTGCAGCGGACGTACGCAAAGCAATCAGTTTGCGGCAGGAATGGGAAAAATCGTAAAAAAATTTAATAGTAGCATTTTACGAGAAAGAGGGAACGGAAAGTAAAAGGATGCTGGGAGCTTGAAGGAAGTTATTTCATATTAAAAAGATTTTTATCTATTTATAGTAACGCGGTTTATCAGTAAATTATACACACTCCATAATTTCACTTTCTTTTTTTATGTAGTAGTTTATTACTAGAGTTAATAATTCGAGTTATGATTGTATCAACAAATTAAAGTGTATATTTTTATCCCAAGAAAGTTAAAAGAACTTCTCGAGACTCATTTATCGCTCTTATTTCGATTCCACCATAACATATTTAATTAATTAAATAATTATAATAAAGTACACCCAATTAGTCTCTTGGTGGCCTTGTCATGGGTAAAGGAATTGAAAACGAGATGCTTTGGAATTGTATTAGCATAATTTGGTTCTAATAAAAAAACCCAAAATCGATTTTCCACACAAACGGCTTTGCAACTGATAAAGTTTCATTACAAATGATGATAGTGATAAATTTTAAAAATATTTTACAAATTTTCACAACGATAATCTAAAACAGAAATCAGTTGCAGGGGCCATATTACAAGCTATTCGAAAACCGGTGCGCAACCGGGACTGAACATTATGAGACTCATAACGACGTACGAACTAGCTAATTACTGCCACGCCATCATCAACAAAAAAACAAGACTCTTATTTTACATGCTGTGATTCTTACTTTTGCGGAAATAATGATTCAAAATTAGCCTCAATATTCATTATGCAGTTTTTGAGGTAATTATTTATTCGAATAAAAACAGATTTCTACTGGAAATTAAAAAACTAATATGAAAGTGAACAGCAATGCTGTAATAGAACTATGCTATACATCACGTCATAGATGGCGTAATGCGCAGTTGACGAAAATAGGTCGGACCAGTCCAAGTTCACTGATATAGAGAAGTAATGATCGATATCTTAATTAACTAACTTGGCGCATTTTCGTTGATGAGGTACTATCGCGGCAAAAAAAACGGGGCTCACTTGTCTGACGATACGTCGGTTCTAACAAGATTTTTCTCTTTTGCATCCGGCTTTAAGGTAGATTTGTCAGTTCAATTGATAAGGTGCTTACTTACATAATAGTTTTACTTAAACTGAAAGGGGTCACTTTAAAACCTGTGTGGTGTCCCGGTTTTTTTTGCCGTGATAGTACATGTAGTTCTTAGACCGCACGAAGTCTAACAGTAAATCACGCTGTTCACCTCTTTTCCGTCATATCTACAAAATATAAAGCCATTAAGGATCCGTTTCGATCCGAACTTGGCGTTCAGATTTTCAGATGCCACAATGCCACGTCCACATTGTTAATGCCAAATTTGTTCCATGGCGTTCGGTTTAGCAATGTGAGGCAACCTTGGGCGAAACACTCGGAATCGGAACGTATCCCTGTTGGTTTATGGATTTCGCCACATTTTCTAAAAGTCAGTTTAGACAATTAAAATTTCACAAAGATCACCTCATCCCGTTTTTATTAGTGACCAAAGCCAGTTTATGCCCGGTTTCTGATTTTTCTAGTGTTGCAAGTAGTGCAGTAGCCACCTATCGATTTTTCTCGTAACTACTTAAGAAACCGATAGTTATAAAGTAGAAAAAAATATTTTGAGCAACACTTAAAGAAGTTTATCAGTTCCATAAAGTTATGCATCCAATGATTCATAACAGCAGCTTTCAGAAATCGGGCATGAGAGCACGTCAGTGCCTTTAAGCAAAAATTGTTTCCGCGTCTTTGTCGTGGGGATCCATAGCGAATCCCTTCAGGGTCTCCGAAACAGACATGGGGTCTCGCTCGTGCTCCAAACCAAGCATGTGAGCCTCCTCTTAAAGCCACAAAAAATGACATGGTGGAGGATTCTAAGACGCCTAACGTCTTGAGCTGACCCTGTTGACCATTCCAATGTTTTTAGAAATCTCAAACATTTCCCCGATTTTTATTTATATTTCCATCTATTAAACTTTTTCCCTGACCTTTTCAGGTTTCCCTGTCTTCCAGACGAGGCCTATTATGTAAACTTTAAGGCTCCATAATTTCGCACATTGATCGAGTGATGATAATAAAAAAAAACTCAATACCTACCTCTTGGGAATGCACATCAGTCTGCATAGAATTTCATTGTAAAATCTGGCTAGATCCAAGATCACCCTTATGTTTCAGCTCTCAGCCTCGTAGTCAATACGGAAAATCGAAGGCTCTCGTTTGCTATGTGTCTTAATTCTACACACGCTTCAAGAGTAGTTATCGACTCCGGACCAAAATTGATTTTCTGAGATCTTTTACATTGAAACCTATTTAAGACATCCAATTTCCCTCTTCATTTGTTTCGTTCTAGTGCTTGTGTTTGTACCATTTCTGGAAGATGGAGAATAGGTAACACCTTCAATTTCTAGAATCTTTGCCCATTAAAGAAATCTCAATTTGACGAGTAACGATCGTTGTTTTTTGTTTCCGACGACAATTTTTCGACATGCTTTCTTAAGCTCCCAAACAAAATTTCACCCTCATACATAGTTCTTTTGGTTCTTAGTATATGAACTACTTTGGTCATGATTTAGACACCCCTAGCGTAAAAAAGCCACAAATAGAAGAAATTTGTTGTGTATGGCGTTGTATCACTATAGGAGTGAGTATACCAAGCGGTGTGACAGTATCTCTTAGAGATCCTCTATCACAATCCTTTTGCATATAAACAGGTCATCAGTAGTCGTCATCCAAGTCATCGCCAATTATTCTAGCATTCTGTTTCTGGGTTGCTCGCTGCCAAAAATATTTTTCTTTTGGTTATTGTTGATATATACTTACCAGCATAGTCCAACGGGTTTTATATAAACTCAAAGATTTTGTAAGTCTTTTTTAATATCGCAACTTCGTAACCATAAAAAATGTACAAGGAGATGTGAATGTTGTTGGAAAACCAAAAATGAAAAGGCAAGAATCTAAAATAGTCATTTACGTCTGAACTTGTTAGAGATGAAGGAAACTTGATTCAATCATATTGTTTAATAATGTATCAAGGTGTAGATTGTTGAAGGAAGCAACGGGGTACGTCTTGGTCAAGTAAAAGGCTTATTGAACTGGGTCACTAACAGATAAGCGATCTTGAGCAACTCATGCCATCGAGATGTGAAAGACGTGATATAAATAAATTCAAACTTCAAATTTCAACATTTTATTTCCGACTACAATTGTAGATTGTTTTCACTTTCCGTTGACATGCTGTATACAAGTCACAACCCACATAACGGTATGAAAGGCATCCGGAACTAACGAAAATAAAAAGGTAATAAAAGCGATTATAATCTAAGCTCGTACAAATCTAATTATTAATATAAGGCATAATTTTCCTTTATATAAGATATCAAAGATAGGACAATAAAAAAGAATTATTAATATTTTTATGGGGCGTAAAAAATAATAAACGTATTAAATTCATGAACTGCATACTAAAACCAACTCGGTTAATCTCTTTACAAAACACAAAGTATAGTAACCTTACTTTATAGTGACATCATACACGTAGGTACGTTACGGGTCCCGGGACAAATCACGCCAAAAGCCTCGAGATTAAATAAACTTTTCACTATTACCACAGAACATAACCGTAAATAAAAGGTTGTTTTGTATCATATTTATTATACTTTAGATGTTCACTCTTGTTTAAATTTAAATATCTATTTTTATTTGAACCCTTTTACATTTAAAACTCTTACTGCTATTTGGCGCGGGAGTAATAATTTCTCTTTACGTTACGGTTTATGATGCATAAAGTAAGGTTATGGTGCTTCGTTCGTATACTACGACCGAACTTGGAGACATTATGCGCTCCAAGTTTTATGGCTGCTTGAAACAAATTTAATTGAAGATACTATAATAAACAAATGATAATCAGTTCACATATGTAAGTCTACACATACCGCTATAAAAAAGTGAAACCATAAATTTAATGGCTGTCATAAAATCGTATGTTAATAAGTCTAGACATTGTAAACGATTTAAAAAATGACAATCATTTATTCTATTTACAATAAACGAAAAAATATCATAAATTATAGACGCAGAAAATAAATATTTCAGCATATAAAATATATTATGGTTACGTGCCACATTATAAATTCAGTTTCGGCATCTGAAAATAGTCATTTGAATTTGAACTGCATTATTTTGTTAAACAGGACAATAGATAAAAGCCAAATGTAGTTTTTTCCCACTAAGGCACCCTAGGGTGCGTGCATCTTTTATCGTTGCTTTAAGGGGGACTTCGGAAACCATAAGAGTTACGAATTCGGTTAAATGAGGAAATAATTTGCAATTTATGAGACTAGTAAAATGCAAAATTCTTTTGTTAAGAATTATCAATAGCTTGCTAGATATTTGCAAGTTTGAGTTTAGAAATTTTAGGGGAAAAAGTGGGTATTTTTGTGCTTTAGAGCTTCTGCTTACTAGATTCCTGTTTTTGTATCAGGAAAACCTGTTAAGCTTTAACAGATGCTCATATCATTACTCGGCCATCTTGTAGCACGGTGTTCCGTAAATAGTAATGAAAAAGTTGTTTGGAAGCCCAAAATAAAGCAAAAAGTACCTATAAACAGCTTAAAATTGATTTTTTTCTTAATAACCTTTCTCTTCGTAGATATTATTGTGTGACTTTCCATAGTCAATAGCGCTATCATGAACGGACAATTTTAGAGACAAAAACTACTGTTGTATTTTTTCATGGGATGCATCGTTTTCAAATAAAGTCAAATTTCCAAAAGTTCTGCAATACCAAAGTTTAAGATTTCTTGTTACTCCAATATCTTTGAAACACACGCAAAGTCGAGCTGAATCATGTTTGAAAATCGATGGTGACTCCTTCCAGCACATGCTATAAACCAATAGACCTTGATTTTTCAAAACTTCTGATTTTTTATATTTGGTTCGAAAAATTATCAACCAAAATTAAAATATTTTTTTGTTTGCGTTCTCTTTAGTGTCAGATTCAATTTTCAATTTCAATCAGTGATGTAACTATAACTTGTAAATTCCCCCGCCCCCCGCAGGCAAAAGTATATTCCGATTTTGGCTCAAGCACCTATGTATTAGAAATTTAAAAAAAACATCAGAAGTACGAATTCGTTTTTGTGATGATTCGTCCTGCTACAGCATAATTTTGGTTCTAGTCGAATTCGTCAGGTTACAAGACTGACGCGACCGATAACAATGCTCTATGTATCAGCAGTTAATTGTCAGTTTCTGACTGGAAAGAGGTTAAGGCACGTTACAACATTGTGCTAAACACTTCTGAAATATCGTTGACGATTATAATTAATTAGCAGATACGAATGTTTACAATTATTAAAAGGTTATCAACGAACTCCGAAGGAGTCGTTACTGAATTTGTGAAGTCTGTCTGTCTGTCTGTATACAGGGTGGCTGATAAATCGTTCACCAACGTATAGCTATTTTATTTTTAAAGATATGAACAAAATGCAAAAATGAAATTTGTTTGATGTAATAAGAGGCATAATATCATGCACTGAAAGAAAACTAAACGCTTACTGTTTTCGCCTAACATCAACCAACTTTAATTGTTTAAATGCAACACCCTGTATATTTCTCAAAATTCTAAAAACGATTTTCTTGAGGACTTGGTCTGTAAGATCCCCCGATTTATCAATTCTGGATTATTTCTTATGGGGCTTTTTAAAAGATCATGCTTATGTAACTCCATCAGCAAATTTAAATGAATTGAAAAATGAAAATACTGCAGCTATAACATTAGTTACGCTAGAAATGTTACAACACGCTAGGCATAATTTAATTTGCAGAGTAGAAAAATTTAGTTTTCAACTCAATTAGACTTGCTGATAGAGTTACATAAGCATGATCTTTTAAAAAGCCCCATAAGAAGTAATCCAGAATTGATAAATCGGGGGATCTTACAGACCAAGTCCTCAAGAAAATCGTTTTTAGGATTTTAAGAAATATACAGGGTGTTGCATTTAAACAATTAAAGTTGGTTGATGTTAGGCGAAAACAGTAGGCGTTGAGTTTTCTTTCAATGCATAATATTATGCCTCTTATTACATCAAACAACTTTCACCTTTGAATTTTTTTTCATATCTTTAAAAATAAAATAGTCATAGGCTGGTGAACGATTTTTCAGCCACCCTGTATATGTACGTCTGTCCACAATTTTTGGCAAATTTTGAAATTTTGACTTCAGATTTGGATTCTACATCAAAAACTAAAGACAAAGTGGTATCTTCGTTTTTTGATAACTCTTCGGGAACATGGTCAAAATGGTCGCCGAAAATTGAAAAATTTTGAATTTTTTTTTACTTTAGAATCGTATTCTACATCAAAAAATAAGACAAACGTATACTTTTAGTTTTTTGATATCACCTAGGGAACCTAGTTAAAATGGCCGCCAAAATCTGCAAAAAGTAACAAAACAGGAGCTTTGCATTCCCGGATGTTTTTAGATTGCGTCAAAAGGTAAACAGTAGAAAACTGTGGTGGGGAGATTAGATATGGTGATATCATAGTCTGGCGGGAAATATTTATTTAGATCTTCGCTGATGTGTTAGTGAAAATAAAAATTTCAAAAAATCATGAAAGTTTTATGAAAGCTGTACTATGTATTTATTGACACCAATTCTGCAATTCGCTGGAAATACCCATGGCAGATATCTCAAATACAAAAAATTGTAACTTGCTATTTATCAAGGTCCACATTTACAGTTTAACTAGGGGATTGTTACCATGGTTGCAGTTGTAAAAGTGACAAACAATAGTTGTAGGTATCCATAGCAATAATTCTCTGGTTAAATTTAGACAACGATTGTAAAAGTAGACCTAAGACTATTAAGGGCAAGCAAGATAGCTTATAAATGTTATCAATCTGTTTCCATGCAGTGTTTGGCCATTGACCATGAAGGCTATAACCTTGCTTTAATACAATGGAGAAAGGGTAGATGTTAAGAAAAAGACCATAAAGCGTTATTTTCAATACAAACCATATCTTTCAAAAGAAACCGCCACAATTTTGTAAGTATAAATTCGCATTTTTATTTGTTCCATTTTTTACTTAGTGACACCTTATAGTATATTTATGTTCCTTGTAATTCAACGTCTGTTCTTCGTTATTTCAAATGTAAGGAATAAATAACGACACTCGTTACATTGTCACATAACTAAAAGATTGTTAAGTGTCAGCTGATATTGTTCAGAAGGGTAGCAGTTCTTGGTTAACGTTACTCAAGTTCTTTAGCAATTTATAGTTCTTGGTTGCTGTTTTGCCCATTGGCCTCCGCAATCCCGTTGTCTGCTCATAATGCAATTTGTCAAACGGATGGCCATTAAAGTGGTAAATATATTAAGTGATACAATGAAATGTAACATGAAATACGTTGTAAATATCCCAAAATATAGAGCAATAATTTAAGAAGATTTTTGTAATAAAAAATAAGAGATCCTCTTCACTTCTGACATAGACAAACGGTTGCAAGATTTCTAGAAAAAGCAAAAGAATATAACAACAATGCAAAACATCTGGGAATGCAAAGCATAACCACAACAAACTCCGTTTTGTTATTTTTTTTTTAAATTTCAGCGGCCATTTTGACCATGATCCCGAGGTGATATCAAAAAACTAAAAGACAGGTATCTCTTATTTTTGATATAGAATACGATTCTAAAGTAAAAACAAAATTTTTGAAAATTTTTCAAATTTTGGCGGCCATTTTGACCTTGTTCCCGAAGAGATATCAAAAAACGAAAAGACCACGTGATCATTAGTTTTTGATGTAAAATCCAAATGTGAGGTCAAAATCCCAAAATTTAAAAAAAATCCGGAAAAACAGACAGACACACAGAATTCGGAAATTCAGTAACGACTTCTCCGGAGTTCATTGAAAATATTAGACGTTTTCAACAGAACGGAGCGTTTTTGACTGTGTGTTTATTTAGACTTTCGACTTTATTTTTGGCCAAAGAATATATTCTTTATAGTATTGCTAACATATTACTCGATACGCTGTATATCAGTATCGGCTAAAAGTTACTATATCTGTCGATCTCTATTGGAAACAAAACAAAAACCCCATCTTTTTATAACCGACACACCTTTCCTTGTGTCCGTACATGCGAGGAAAAATTGAAATCTTGATTTAAGACATCCAATCTACGTTCCATTGCACTCCAAATAGAAATGTAATTGAATAAGTCGTCATAAAACACAAAACTACCCTTCAACTTTCTTCCTAAACTTAAATAATAAAAACGCTTAAATTTTAGTTCTTTTTGCAAATATCGAACCAGCTAATAATATACTTTAGGAAACACAAGAGAATGGCGTATCAAACTAGCCTCTCAAATTGGTAATTGCTTTTCCATTTAAGCGAATTGGTAGAGCTCTTATGGTTTCCGAGATCGCCATTAACATCGACAACTGATTCACTATGTATTGTTATAATACCTACTTTACATCGCATAAAAAGGCCTTTCACCGATTATGTTTCAATCTTTAAACCTTTCCTTCGTGCTTGTTATAGTTTCTTAAAATTCGACTGAATAGAAAAGCTCGTCTTCATAAGTTCACATTGCTAAAACGAATCGGTAATCAAAAAATAGAATTAACAACAAAAAGAAAATAATAAAACAATGATTTAATTAATAGAACCAGGTAAAGATGTTAGAAGTCAACGATCTTCTAATAACAAAATTTTTATGGTTTATTCATCAAAGGTTTTGGTGTGTAATTACAATTTTAGTATTTATTGTGTTAACGATGGGAAGTCGCTGCTAACATAATTTACAAAAGGTTAAGCACCAAGAATTCTGCGTAATTATTATTGTATCTGAGTATCAGCAATTAAGATTGAACTACAAACGGGGAAATTCTAAATGATATATGACTCTCTATGTATTAATTAATTTAAATTTACCGTTTTGAGATCATTTTGCTTCCGTTCCGACTTATGGATGTATCTTCTAAATTTTACCCTTCTATACAGGGTGTTGTTACATGAAACCGTTACACTAATGGAATTTTAAAAACCGTAAAAGGTAGTCGGAAAAATGCAGAGTGTGAATGCCAAGATTACAACTAAAATGAACTGTCGCACTTAGTACATTATACAGTGTGTCCACATTTCGATGCTCACTATTGGGATCTCGGAAATTGTAAGAGATACGAAGTCGGTTAAATTAGAAAAGTTTTGGCTATTTTGGAGATCAGTATACTTATGCTTTTGTTTTTTCAAAAAAGTTCACGGCTTACTAGATATTTGCTAAAAACGAAATTATCTTATTTTCTTTAAAGTGAAATATCTCAAGAACGAGCAAAGATAGAAAAGAATAGCAAAGCGGGTGTTTTAGAGAATTTACTCCGAAACACAAAAAAATTATTTTCGCAATTGTCTTTTGTTTTACTTCGGCGGTGAAACGTAAACCAAAATTTTTTCTAATGGAACGCCTACTTGATTTCCATATTACTGAACTGCACGCCTTAAATGCTTTTCAGCAATACATGGTTTGACATAGCTATTCTTTTGTTTTACCGAGTTATGAAGTGAAAATCATTTTTCATCATAGTGTGCCATGACATCTAATACACAAAGTCGTGGAGTTTTATCAAAGAAATTCATTTGTTATGCAAAAATTGCTAAAGCAAAATAAATACGCTTTTGTGGGGCATTAGCTGCTTATTTGATGCTATCTGTGAATGCTCAGTAAAGTATCTTAAAAGCGCCTTTTCTTTTATTTTAGCAATTGTTACATAACAAATGTAATTTGTCTAACAGAAATCAATGATTTTCATATGTTTAAAGCCATGACACACTAAGTGTTAGCAAATATCTAGTAAGCCGTGAACTTTTTTGAAAAAACAAAAGCATAAGTTTCCAAAATAGCCAAAACTTTTCTAATTTAACCGACTTCATATCTCTTACAATTTTCGAGATCCCAATAGTGAGCATCGAAATGTGAACACTAATAAACAAATTGTTTCGCATGAACTACGTCACTATGTTACGAAAATTGCATGTGTATGATTGTCCAACCAAGTAGTATCGATAACTTTACTGCGCCATCAACTAAGTGATACCGTTCCTTACTAATAATCTACATAATCATATTCGCTCTCGCATTTGGATCGGCCGACCCATAGTCGTCTCGTCTGTGAGGGGGAAAACGAATTATCGCTAGTAAACAAAGAAACCTCGAATTTCCTCCGAAAGCCGTGCAAGCGTTTTGCAACTCTTGCACCCCTCACCAAAATTGTCCGAATGGTCCGATAGACATGATATTCGAGATTTGTATTTTGGGAGTACATCTCTACCTACTGGAGAAAACCCGGTTCGATTCGGTTGATTTCGCACTTTTTCCATGGTCTTTTTTTATCCTAAAGAGCATCATCAGAGGGCAAGAAGCTTAGGTAGATACAAGTGGCGTGCACCTGTCTTTGGTGTGGAATGGAATAAAAAGATGTAATCAGTCTTGTTTTGGACTTTTCTGGAGTAGTTCTCCCAAATCCTAGAAAAGTGTAGTTGCTGTCCTCGTTTGTGCTTTGGGATGAGAAAAAACGTTATATATATTCTTTTCCTGCAAAATCATCTTCCAGGTCGAAAATGCAAAAAAACTGAAAACTGGCATGAATACCCTTTGAATTAGAAAGACAAATCTTCTGCTGTAAATATACTTTAGTGGTCTATACGTGATTCTGTAAGCAAATTCCGAATCTTTCCAAAAAGACTTTCGAAACCTACGAGGTGCTCTTCCCTTTCCATCCATTTCCAGATTCGGTATGTAGCTCTCCCAAATCTTTGTGCATTTCGCTTACAAATTCGGTTAAAATGGCCAGATGAACTTCGGAGATAGGAAATCTTGAAATTTCTTGTGAATTCGTTATTTTTGGCTTTTCTACCTAAATTTTCTTCATAAATTAGCCGGATTTTTTATGACGGACATTTTATGGCCGCCGCTTGGATTATAAGTAATTAACGTCACAGGAATTTCTTTTAATGAAGAGATAAATCAAATGCACAGTTTTTTTTGAATTAATTATGAGGCTAAAATACGATTTCACTTAACTGATACAAAATTAGACTTCGAACATTTGATTGTGATGTTATTTGTGCAAAAAGCTGTTGATGTAACGTTAGTTGATAGAACAATTAGTACTAACAGCAAGCGTTTCCCTATTCTTGTTCTAACCTTATGAACAACAGAGTTAATGAAAGAATCTGTTCTAAGCGAGACACCTTGTATACCGTTGAAAAAACATAAAAAAAAAGTTTTTACTTACTATTGCCAGTTGTTGTATTTGACCGACTAATCTCCAAAAGCAGTAATTTATTTTTTATGGCAACTATAGTCGGCGGTAACATTTTATAAGTAGATTATCTTCATTTCTTTTTCGGCGATATCAAATTTGATCTCTTTATCTTAACTGGTAAAACACAATACAATATAATTTAGGCAGCACTGATTATTTGGCCCACTGAAATTTTGGACTTATCATCTTTTGATTTCGCCTAGTTGAAAATGTTCCAGTCTCCAATAAGAATTTCTAAAGTGCCAAATATCTAGGCTTTTACTTCATTATTTGAGGGAAATTTTTCAATTGGCCGATCTCCCATTAATATCAAAAAGCCGGCGTGTTTCTGGCAGCCCCTTATCAGGTAGCTATTGTCCGTTACCGTCCGCGAACGTGTTAAAATGCGTAGCGTTAAACCATTCGATGGTATAAAAATCAAGTGGGCGTTCCACTAAAAAAAATCGTCTTATTCCGAAAACAAATTATCGAAAACGTCTTGCTTTTTAATCATCCATTTTGTTGTACAATAATACAGTTTTCAGAAAATTAACGAATAGCTAGTAAGCAATGGAATTTCTCAAAACAAAAAACAAAGGCGTCGAAAAATTGGTTGCTGACGCAGGCAGGATTTATTGATTCTTTCAATAGTACTTGTACGTTTTTAAATCTTTTGTAAGTTTACATAGTACTTATCGTTAAACAGATACGAACGGAACCCTCCATAATATTTTTTTCGATTCCTTTTTTGCATTTCATACGTATTGTTATAGATTATTTATTCTAAGTTCATTGAAAAGTTTTTGTTTTCTAAAGAATGAAAAAGAAGAATAATATAGCGAACTCAAGCAGGCGATATCTAATGTAAGTAGACAAAGAAATAACAAAAAGTGTCGTTAGAAGGAAATGACAGCTGACAGTTGCTTCTAACCTAAAACAACACGTTCAACCAGAATTACACGCAACATAGAAAAACAAAACAAGCTCAGTCACTCCATAATAATTCTTTAAAGAAAACTTTTTAAATTTGATCTTGGCGGTTTTTCATCAATGTATAAATTAAAAAGTTTTTGTAAATAACATACAAGATAATATCGTTACAGTAACTGTTATCACTTATCAGTATGATAGGTTTAATAAAATAATCCTTGAGTAATTATTACTAAATCTATAGGTAGGTACACTTTTTTCAAATGTTTCTCTATAATTTCTAAAAACAACTGGGTGGTAATTGCTTTAACATTTGTTTATTTTCGATACAAAGTTTATGAAAAAGCTCCTTATCATTTAGTGGTCCAGTGACCAAGTATTAAATTTATCTTATTACTTTTTTTATCTATTTAATTTTATTTTATAAACATTCCTAACATACATTTTGCAATAACAACAATAATAAAACTAATATTAATAGCATCGGCAGTTTATAAATATTCAGAATAACCGGGAAAACTACATTTAATATTTCATCTGTTGAAGGTAGGCAGGTGCAACGGTACAATGCAATAAAAAAATTCAAAAAATCCAATGCAAGCAACAAATTAACTTCCCACGCAAGAATATGTGTTTATGTATAACATATCTAACGACTTTCAAGAAATTCAAGAACTTTCAACTGTACTTTTAAGAGAGAAATAACACAAGGAAGTCGCTGTTTTAAAAAAATGCAACAAAATAAGAAGTTTTTAACTTTAAAAACAATTCAGATTAAATTTTTCGAATGCAGTCTTTTTTTTGGCAACGGTTATGTAACTCAATATTTGTTTAAAAAATAGTAATTATGCATTTAAAAACCATAATGTTACCTTGTATAGATGTCAACACAGAAGCTACCACTAAGAAAAAGCCAATTTTGTATTTACAAGAGCGCACATAATTTGTCCGAGTCATGGTTTTCAGAAACACAAACACATAAATTCAATGATTTCGTTGAAGAACACCCATTTTTAATACTTGTTTCAAGTTTTCAGCCGTTTACGGTCTTCTCTACGATCGTTCGTAATCTGTCGACGCCATTTTCATGGCCATTTGCGTTTGCCTCGAGAGGGGAGTTTTAAAAAAATTAAATACCGGCATTACAGGAAACGTAGCTTGTGCCATCTATACATTTATAAATTCACTAAAAAGAAGTTTTAAAAGTTTTGATCTACTGTGTTTACAGTAACATCCGAGGGAGACTTTTAGGTGACAATTTTGTATTCTTGAAGCATCATTATTGTAATAAAATTATACTTAGCTATAAGAATTACCTAGATATCATCTGATCAACATCTTATCTGAAAAACTGCCAGATTCTACAATAAAAAATATATTTTTGCGACAATTACAATTTCTAACTCAATTATATTAAACTTTAATAAATATTCATTATCAAATTAATAAATATTGTTGCAATACATTCTTTTAACAGAACAATAAAAGATCAAAAATGATACAAAATCAAATTTTAATCATGCATAACTGTCTGGTTTCTAACCTATCAGAAAATCTATTGTGCTTAATTAATGCAAAATTAGACTTTGCATATTTATTTAGTTCTTTCATTAAAGAAATGTTTGAAATTCAACCTATAACCAGACGGTGGATCTCTATAAGTGCTGATGACATCCTTGACTGACCTGCCGGTAATAAGACAGTACGCGTAAACGAAATGTTAACCACTCGGGTAGTACTTGTATACAGTGTGCTCAGCGAGAAATGGGACAGCGCAATATCTCCGGAACGAATGCAGATTTAAAATTCTGAAAACTTTGTTACAAATGTAAGGCAGAGGCACATATTTTGTGATAAAAAGTTTTTAAATTAAATGCGTTACCTCCAGGTGGCGCTACTTCACTTAGTTTTTTTCAAATAGAATAGCCTACTTTTTATTCAATTTTTGGAATTTGCCACATATTTGTCATAACTCTCCTTATAATTGCTACCAACCTATCTGGTTTACTTTTCGGGAAAATTATAATTTTTATAAATTTAACCCAAAGATGTAAAAGATTGTATTCTGTAGAGATAGTAAGCAAGTTCTTCTACATTTCTGGAAGTTGTATCGTAGACTACACTTTTTAAATGTCCCGAAAGAAAGTAGTGTAAAGCAACTAAATCTGGAGAACGAGCTGGCCATCTGATAGAACCATCTATCGTCTCAAAATACCCTGTTCAGATGGTCTCTTACTATGGTACTGTAATGAGCAGGGGCGCCGTCTTGTTGATGTATTAAAAAATCTAGGTATTGTGGTGCTGTTAAGGTGCCGTTAAAAATATAAAAATATGGACTGATTAACTGGTCTCCCAATATTTCACACTAGACATTTATGCTACACCTTCTTTGGAAATTTGTTTCTCTTATCCAATGTGGATTTTCAGACAACCAGTAATGTATATTATGACAATTGACTATTCCGTTGTTTGAACAGTTGCTCTTATCAGACCACAGAATATCAGCTAGGAAATTTGGAATTTTCCCGAAAAGTAAACCAGATAGGTTGATAGCAGTTATAAGAAAAGTTATCACAAATATGTTGCAAATTCCAAAAATCAAATAAAAAGTAGGGTATTCCATTTTAAAAAGTTAAGTTAGGTTTTTTTAACTTAAAAATTTTTTATCACAACATATGTTAGTACATTTACCTTACATTTATAACAGAGTTTTCAGAATTCTAAAATCTGCATTCGTTCCGTTTCTCGCTGAACATACTGTAGAGTAAACCATTGAATAAATGCCAACCAATATCACTTATTTGAATATGTAATGCTCCTGGTTTAGTACCTACTGCTTATGGGGAAGGCTCATTATTGCATTGTATCTTCGAATTTCAAAAACGATGAGAAATATAAAACCGGTTGAACAAAAAGATTAATTTATTGCTTAGTACTTTGTTTCTTGAGAATAATCAATCGCACCCTAGATGTTAGCTAAACACTGACTTTTCGGATTTCTTTAAAATCTAATATCTCTTTGGGGAGTAGGAATATGAAAAACGTAAAGGCAGAATGGCGAAATTAAACTAACAATAATACAAACAAATCATTTTTAATTGGAATTATACTTTGCCGTAGTTAATTATGTTATGACACTAAACGCCTAACAGGCACGTAGCCAGGGGAGAGGCTCGAGGGGCTTAAGCCCCACCCCGAAAAATAGTCTTGTTACTGGTCTGATAAAGAAAAATTATAATAAAACCTTTTCCCTCTATTTCTTAAAATTTCAAAGTCCCCCTACACCCTGCGAGGAAAAATTCTGGCTACAGGCCTGACGCCTAAGGTATCCGATATTAATAATAAACATGAGGCTCCATCCTTGAAGAATTTAATCATTCAGCTTTTTTAAGATCTTATTTTATCGGTGAAAGTTTACATAGATTCAGTCAGAGAAAGAGTACGCATGTTTAAGTACTATAGTTTTTATTAGCTTGAGACTTAAAAAATACTTTCTAATTGGTCTCTAAGAAACTTAAATATTTCCTCGAGAAGAGAAATGCTGTTATTCTCCCTGAGATATATTTTGGCGATAACAGAATCACAGCCAGATTTCCGTTTTGTTGGTTTTGTTGATGTCCAAGTCAGGTGTAATTCCACTAAAATGTGTTAATAGTTTTTGTGCATTAATTTAAAGCATTGTTAATAAATTACAGATTTAAACGAAGCATAAACATGATTAAAGCAATTTTAGTTTTTAATAATCATGGTAAACCCAGATTAACTAAGTTTTATCATTACTTTGTAAGTTGAGGTTATGTACTTACTGTTTGCTTACTAGTGATTTACCAATTCTTGTAGTTCTTCTAATAAAAATAAATATTTTTTTTACAGAGTGAAGATATGCAACAACAAATTGTTAAGGAAACCTTTCAGTTAGTTTCAAAACGAGATGATAATGTTTGTAATTTTTTAGAAGGTGGAAGGTAATTGCATTCTCTTGTACTTTCTATATTAAAATTTTATTTATATAATGTCTTCTCTTGCAGTTTAATTGGCGGTAGTGATTATAAATTAATTTATAGACATTATGCTACTTTATATTTTGTCTTCTGTGTTGATTCATCCGAAAGTGAACTAGGAATATTGGATTTAATTCAAGTGTTTGTTGAAACTTTAGATAAATGCTTTGAGAATGTATGTGAACTTGATTTAATATTTCATGTAGATAAGGTGCATTATATTTTAAATGAATTAGTAATGGGAGGTATGGTATTAGAGACGAACATGACTGAAATTCTAACAAGAATAGAGGACCAAAATAAATTAGAAAAACAAGAGGTAGATTTTTTGTTAATTGTTGATTATTGACATTTATCTTTAAATTATTTTAGGCTGGAATAACTGCTGCTCCGGCAAGGGCAGTATCTGCCGTTAAAAACATGAACATTCCACAACAAATTAAAGATATGAAGCTGCCTGATCTTCCACAGGCAATAAAAGACCTTAAATTCTGACCTCCAACAACATCGCAATTTCAGAATATTGGTGTACCCACACATTGTCTCTCTCCTGATTGTAAATCTTTAATGGAAGAACCGTCTTTTACAAAATATACATAGAATATTATAATATATTTATATTAATGTTTTTATACATATTTATTTGTTATTCCTTTGTAGTTAACATACTGTATATAGTTTACAATATATTCGCTACACATTTTAATTAACACTCGAGTAACCGTGATTTTAATAGAATAATGTACAATTACCTTGATTATATACTAAACTAATGCTACTACATAGACAGTGAAATAGATAAACAATTTATTAGTTTTTATTGTTCAGAAATAAATTGATTATTTAAATTTATCAGAGTCCGTTTATGTTTAATGTTCTGGTGTGTTTGGTGCTGGCTGATTATAAAGTTATTACTTTGTTGTTTTGATGTTTCATTAAACAAAAAGTTATAATCAGTGAATATGCATTTAGCATAATTTTGTTTTGAGTATGAAAGAATACCTAGTTATTTGTATCTATTATAAGTTAGCTATTTTTTATGTATTTTATACATTTCTCATTTTTAGTAAAATGTACAATTATTGCATGTTATTTTATTTTATAGAACTCATATTATTAATGAAATAAATGATTTTCCATAGTTAATCCCAATATGTAAAGTATGTTTTCATGTTTAAAATTTTTATAATCTAGCAGTACCTCAGAAACATAACGGCCCAAGCCCATTTTTTTCTAAACTGAGTTACGAATAGCAGAAAGTTCATTAGAATAACATTTATTCTGCTGTGTTTTAGATTCACACACACACACAGAGTCTATCACTGCCATGTTAGTTGAGGTTTATCTTGTTCAATTGTCTGCAACTTGAAAGGCAGTTTTCCACAACAAAATGGCAAGTTCTACACTTGAGATAAAAGTTAATTTTGGTCATAATTTCCTATTTGAATGGAAATGAAGTATTTTAGCTTCGCGTTTATGTAGAGAATTGTTTGTTCTTTCCAAAAAATTGTAGTTAAGGCGTTTTTTGTTAACATGCAGTATTGATGCAAAAAACCTCAAGCCTCCATTGATACAGGAAAGTGTCTAAATTAAATTTTTTTCTGGGAACCACATTTTTATACATTGAAACTATTTAGCTATTTTCTCTGTTTTGTTAGTAATGGACTTGGACTCCTATGTGCTGTGGTACCAAATTTGATAAAACCAGCAGGTCTTAACAGTACCAAGGGAAAGACTAATTGTAAAACTTGGGACTTAATTCCAATGCAAAGTAAATTTGAATTAATACATTAGTTACATTCCTTTAACATAACCTCTTATCAGGAAACTCAATTTATCTATAAATTAAAAAGTGAATTACTTCTAAGATCTAAGCTCTGAGGATGCAAAAATTATGATTTTTCTGTATCACTTATAAACTTTTTCTATGCTTGCAGATCCCAATTTACATCTATAAAGAATTTATATAGGGGGAAAAAAGCTTTATTTTGATGAATTGCAAATAACTGTCTGATATCACCATGTAAGCTGATTTCATGTGGCCTAAGGCTTGTCTCATAATCTGTACTAAACTCAAAAATATTCGTATTTTAAATGAGGATCACAGTTGCCATATATTAATGCATTATCATAGAATTGTTATAACATTGTTTTGTATTACTTTTATGTCCAAAACTTTGTTCTGTTTTGAAAACTGAAATCAACGTGCAAAAGAGAGAATCTGCAGAAGCAGATAATTATGGTTTTTTGAAAACAACAAATAAAGTTTATAAATATTTTGAAGAACAAGGCATTTCAAAAAGTACTGTTATTTGAATAATTAATAAGTATTTAAAAACAAATTATGTTGGACATTTACTGAGAAATGGTCATCCCGTCTCCATGACAATGACAAAAAAGAAGTAAATTTTCTGTTAAATATATATTATGACAGAAGGTGGCTGGTGATGGAAAGCGATTGGAAGCCTTATAATACATGGGACTATAAATGAAAAAAATAAATTAAATGAGTGTGTAAGGAAGAGGCTTATCCATTTTATTAGAAAAAATTATCAAAATAAGAAAATAGCATTTTGGCCTGCTTTAGCAACTAGCCATTACACAAACAGTATACAAGAATATTTACAAGAAAAGAATATATTTTTAGTACCTAAAGATAAAAACCCTCCCAACTTGTCACAAGCTAGAGGAATTGAAAGGTATTGGGCTTTAATGAAGAATAAATATTTATAGCGTAATGTGGTACCACAACCATATTGCAAAGTTTTAAAATAATGTACAAGTTTGATTCTTCAAAAGTTAGTGATGCAATCATAAAAAGGCTTCTGGATAGTGGTATTAAGAATCTTTAACTCAGTAATTATAGAGGGTGGCTGAAGAATCGTTCACTAACCTACTACTATTTTATTTTTAAAAATATGAAAAAAATGCAAAGGAGAAAGTTGCTTAGTGTAATAAGAGGCATAATATTATGCATTGAAAGAAATCTCAACACCTACTGTTTCCACGTAATATCAACTAACTTTGATTGTTTAAATGGAACAGCCTGTATATTTCTCAGAATTCTGAATACACCTGAAATTCTCTTTTCAATCATATAATATACTTAACGATTTTTTTGAGATCTTGGCCTGCAAGATCCCCCGATTTATCAATTCTGGATTACTTCTTATGGGACTTTTAAAAGATCATGTTTATGTAACTCCATCAGCAAGTCTAAATGAATTGATAAGTAAAATTACTGCAGCTATAGCATTAGTTACGCCAGAAATGTTACAACGCGCTAGGCATAATTTAATTCTTAGAGCAGAAAAATGCTTTAGTTGTTTTCTTTAATTTCAGTCCGATCCTCAAGGAAATCGTCAAGCATGTCATATGGTTGAAAAGAGAATCTCAGGTGTATTCAGAATTTTGAGAAATATACAGGGTGTTTCATTAAAAAATTTAAGTTAGTTGATGTTATGCGAAAGCAGTAAGCATTGAGTTTCCTTGCATTTTTTGCATATCTTTAAAAATAAAATAGTTATAGGCTGGTGAACGATTTTTCAGCCACCCTGTATATCTGAAAATTAGACATTTGTCTGTAATTCATATCCTTAATTTTTATCAGTATTGAGGGTTTTTAAGTGAATTATAAACTCTTTAATAGAAATGACGGGGGAGGGGTGGGCAAATCCGAGTTGATAAATGCCACTTCCATTTTTAAACTCCCTTCCTTACATTCGCAATCCACCTCAATGATAGAATTAAAGGTAGCTATTCAGGTCCATGGGGAAGTAGATTCTTCTCTACCTACAATGTTTTCACCAACTACAAAGAAATTAACTATAGCTGGTAGCATGCAAGCAATTTGAGATTGTGTGCTCAACATTTGTAATTTTACGTTTTTTGTTTCAAAGAGAATTCAGCATCTAGTTTTACTTTACTTTTACAGCCCTGCTGCGTTTGCTGTTTTTGTTATGACCGTTGGTTTGCTAGAAAACAGCATTGTCCAATTATTGTTGTTTGAATATTTAGAGTTTTTGACTGAAAAAACAGGGTGATCTTTTTATTGCTGTGGTGACATTCAAAGACGCCCGTTTTATTTTATCATTATGAACTATTCCATAAAACGATACATTATGAACGCTAATTAATGTTATAATCATGTTATTATTATGTAGTTAAACATAAAAGAATTTTATCACAACCGACCTCAAGTTTCAACACGCCATGAACCATCTCGTTCTCTCCTTCAAGTGGTCAGTTGTAAACGAAGTGTACGGCAAGTGATAGAATTCTTATTTCAGGGTCTTTAAACAGATCTAATTTTGAATAAAAAATAAAGGAATCTAATATTAGGTATATAAAGGAATCTAATTTATTAGGTATAGCTGGTAATGGCTTTAATTTGTTCTGAATCAGCCCAACTGGTTTTAAATTTCTAAACTGTCTTGAGTAGGACTTATTGTTTAAAAAAATACTTGAAACGTTATCCATAAAGAGTAATTCGGTCTTTCCTCAAACACTTTTTGTTTTGATTAGTGAACCGGACCAACTATTTTTAAAATTCGAAGACATCAAAAAATTGCCAAAAATGGTGTGTCTGTAAAAAACACCCTTTTTTCTAATTTTACACTGGATTCAACTGAAATTTTATTCCTCAGTATGAGGTTTTATTCTCAAGTGGCCCATTAACTAATTAATTAATTAAGTTAACTTGTATATTGTTATAAAAAACAATGTTTCTGAAAGTTTTTGTAAAAAGGTATTTAGTTATTAGAACTTTTTTAAAGTACCTAGATACCTAGTTTTGTTTTACATTCTTTCTTTTACATTGCTTTATCAAAAGGCAGTGTTGCAAATAACATACTTTTCCAGGATTTGACTAAAAATAAAATAGAAAATATGCAATTAAACTTTAATTTTGTTTCATAACAATAGAGTTCTGAGAGTTTGATGAAAGAAGTATTTCTTTACATGCTAATGGCTCATTTTTAAGATACTGACATAAAACTTTTAGCGTATCTTCAGGTTTTTCAAGTTTTACTTGTTTATAGTTAATAACAAGCCATGGTATTTGATTCAAATTTGTTATGTACAATTTCTGTTTTTCACCGTGTAGACCAAATAGATTCAAACCTTCTGGGCCAAGTGCACATGTCATCAGTTCCTTACCAGATAAACCCAATATGCTTCCACACTAAAAATTATGCGATCAGAAGAAGAATGATAAACTTCTATTAAAACTTACTGCTCCGAATGCTTTTAAATTGAAAGCTGTCTTACTTTCACTTTCAATACATCCTATAAATTCAGCCTGGGATCTCTGATCAGTACTTCTTATTAGACCGCATGCTTGAAATTGACTAAGTAGGCATTCATTAGGGCCGTGTTGACATTTATATGTATACTCCAGATTGTGTAGTTCTTTCTGTAAAAATTATTATTCAGTTTATTTAAAAACAAAAATTCTAAGTAATTGGAGCAATTGGTATATATAAAGTTAAAAAGATGTCAGATGATTCTTTGTATCGATCCCTACATGTTCTGACTCATAAACTGATAAATCAGAACAAAACAAACAGTGGATCATCTTTTGTGCTTAAAACTTAGTTAAACTATTTGGATTGTCTTTTGAATGTTTGATTAACTAATTGGAAATTTCTCTGATTTGTGAAATAGACTTGAGTGCAGTTTTGTAATTGTGTAGACAAAAGTATTGATTTGATGGAGCATTTAGAGCTAATAATTGGATAATTACCGTTACATTTCCATATGGTACCAATTCCAAACGAATATATTTTTGTAACATTAAATATGTATAATACAAATGGTCTGTAAAATACGACCTGCAAAATGGACAGAGTGGTTCGTAAAACAGAGTAACCACTAGTTGATTTTTTGATTGCTACAACATAAATTTGATATTAAACTATTTCATTACTTATGTACTTTGAATAAATTTTGATTTACTTACCTGAAGAGACGGTTGCAAACTAATAATTCCCAATAAAATAACTAATGCGTAGAACTTCATTTCTAAAAGGCGTAAATAGCTTTTAAGTAGGTACAGAGAAAGAATTTCATGCCTTTTTTGCTTCTCTGTAAATAAAAAGCACGCTTGCCTGCGTTATTTAAACTAACGTGACAATTAAAAAATATTATTATGTGATAGTTTAACACGATTTTTGTGTAAATGCAGTAAAATTTATTATGTTGTAAATAAATAATGGCAATTGGTGTGTCTATCTACAAAATCATGATACATAAAATGCAGTCAGTAATTAATTTGATAATAATGATCACAAAAGTACTATAACGATAAGATGTCGGAAAACTTCAATAAAACATTCAAACGCTTTGCGTTGATACATTCACCAAAAGTTGCCAAACTGGCCCCCATATTTATTATAGTTTAGAAAACTTTCTTTAATTCTTTTGACATTTTAGTAGCATAAGCGATACCAGCACTAAAAGTAAAAAAAATTGTAAAATTTAATTTGTTTGTACAAAAAAGGCAGACACTTATGTGTCTATCAAAATAATGAAAGAAGAAAATAAATCTCAAAAACTGTTTGATAGTTATTTTGCAATTCTAAAAGCTTTTGTAAGATAATTCTATATTATAGAATCAAAAAATAGAAAAGCTATCAGTCAAGGTTATTGCATACGAAATGAAAATATGCAATAAGCATTTACATGTATGTTTTAATTACTTTATGATTTTAAAGAATTTTTAAAGTAGGTTTGTTAAAATCAAAACAACCTTTTTGTTTTTATTATATAAGTGCTGCACAGTGAATTAGTTTGTCTCCCAGTAGATCAAAAATTAGACATAATTAAACATTTTTTTACAAAACTGCTAATCTTCTCTAAAACAATTATTACTGAATTGAATCATCGGTTTGTCATACTTTTAAGAACACGCTTTGGGCTTATTATTTAGCAACCTCCCGAAGAACTGCAGCTTATCGTAATGATATAAAAACTTGTGGTTTACATAAACCCCTGGTATAAGATCTAGACCTTGTGCAAGTAACGGTTGTTTGTCATCTAAAAATCCAAATAACTTTGCCTTCAGTACCTTCTGCATATTTCAGGATTTTAGCTTCGGGCACTTGCAACGCAGAACACTAGAAATTATGCTCAAAGTTGTAGAACTTAACGTATAATTACTATAACAGTATAACTTACTTTGATCAGTACATTTAGATCAGTGCTAGTCGGTAACTGTATTTAATGCAGTATATAAACTCCAATTGTGCTTGGTTGTAGTATTTTGTAATACCACATGCATCTAGTTTGCTAACAGCACATTCTTCTGAACTGTGTTAGGATTTGTATGTCCATGCGTCGTTTACTAGTTGTTGCTAAAAGTTCGTGATATTTTTATATACTATGAACTTCAGAGCTATTGTACGAAAAATGATAACTTGGTTTAGTTTGTACAAAATATTTTAATAAAATTCCGCTGTGCTATGTCTCTTCCGCCTTCTCTTGTGAATTTTATTCTGGTCTTTCTGGGGCGTATATTGAGAAACCCCTATACATGGGTCTAATATTTTTCAATATAGAAACACTCATAAAAGTTTCACTGAAATCGATTAAGACAGCTAGAGCAGTTGCCAGTTTCGTGAAAGCCAATTTTAGCCATTTTCCGACCTATAATATTTTTTTGCGAGGTCTGAAAGGCTCATTTAGACAAACGGCAAAACACGTGTTGACTTATTCTCGAGATAGAATCGCCAGTAAAACTTTCATCGAGATCAGTGACGGACTCACTGTGCTCTCTCCTTGTTAGTTTTGTTGTTTATTTAAAACAGTAAAGAAGATTTAGTTGACTAAATATACGACATGATGGTGACGTAATAATTAACAAAAGCAATTCAGAACGAATAGGATTTAAAAGGTGATCATAGCTAAAAGCCAGAATGGTATGGGCAGCTTCATGTATACTTATGACGAGGCTAATGTATTACTGTAAGTGTTATGATAACTTGATTATTTAGGCACGATACTGGTTTGGCTTATTCAATCCATGGCTGTCATCATTGTTAGCAACTACAAACTGAAAACATAATTAAAATCATATTGAGAAATATTGGTTACTGCCTGTTATGTGTACAGAAATAGGAATGCAGAAAAAGTATTATATCACCACCATATGAATGAGTATATGGTTAAGGAATATCTATACCTATCATTATAGTCAGTGATGCTATAGGCATCCTTAAGATTTATTGTGAATCTTGTTAGTTTGCTTGTCATGCTAAAAATATTCTTACACAATGTAAATAGCTACTTTGCAATTTTTCTTACTAAAGGAGGAATTGCCTCTAAGGAGGTCTAAAACAGCTTTTAACGCCGTTACTGCACTGTCACGTGGGTTCGAATTCTAACGTGCTTTTAATAGTTGTCTTACCTTACACTTTTTTTATGTACTTACAACATATTCTGTCCTCATTGATTTTCCAGGACAGCAAGTTGCATAATTCTGTAGTAAATGCTGCTTTCTTCTGTTAATTTTTTTAACGTACCATTTAGATACTATTAGTGCCAAATAATGAATTCTTGGAAAAACCTGATGCTGTCTGCATTACAACTTTTTCCACAACATGTAAGTATATATTCTGGTCTTTACTAAAGGGTAAAAAGCCTCAGGATCTCTCAGATGTTGGTCTTTGTCAAGAAATTGTGACAGTATTACAGGAACTAGTCGCACAAGCTCCTAAATTGAAAGTGAAAATTATCACTGCTGTTTTGAAGGCAAATCAATACAAATCTTTAAAACGATTGATATACACACTGGAGAAAAATCTCTAAGCAGCTCATCAGGTAACTAAACCAGCAGTCAACGAAATACAAAAGTGAAGATAATTTCTTAGGCTTTTCAAACATGCCCTCTAACAAAATATATACAACATTGAGCGTTCACATTTATAATAATCTATTAATTAATCCAATAAAACGTAATCACATCTTTCAATAAAATAAAACAATGCAGTTTTATACAAGGTGAGTTTTTTCTGATGTTTAGTATGGGGATCTCGGAAACTAGCGGAGATAGAGAGACGATTAAAATGAGAAAGAACTGCAGTTTTACGAGCTCAATTTAATGAGCTTTTTGTTTTTTTTGGAAAAAATGCATGGCTAACTAGATATATCGCAAAAATAATTTTTTTATTCTTTTGTTTGGTGTCTGTAGCTCTGTTATTATTAACTTTAGAAAAAGTACGTAAAGGAAAAAGTTGTAGGTAATTATGTTCTTAATAATACAGTCTAACCAAAGTTCTTGTTTGAGCTGTAATTCTTGAGTTATGACACAAGTTTGTCTTTTTTCTAATGGAAACCATAGTCGGCCATGACTTTATAAAAAAGGTCTTTTTTCAGCGATTCTAACAATATATCACTTGACATAGTTATTTTTATAAATAAATGAATTATGGCCTTGTTTTTCTTTTCATTTTCGAACTGTTCAAGAAGTACGTTATGGAAACAATTGATAGATGCGCGCATCGCGTCTCATAATAGAATTCAAGTTAGTTATTAAACTTTTTATTTTAATTTTGAAATTATAAACATAATTATTTTAAATAAAAATAATTTCTGAAAAACCAATAAACAGAGAATGACAAATGATAAATTAAGAAACAATAAAGAAAATTAGAATATAAAGCGGTACCAAGACAACCTAATTAAAGTAAGTAAAGTATTTAAGACTAAAGGTCCAACATTATGATTAATGCACAATTTACACCTTTTTAAAATCGAATTTGTTGCTTTTCTAACGGAACGTACATCAATATTAGCAAAAACTTTTAGTACAGCTTCTCTAAGGTCATCTACTGTGTCGACGACTTTTGACATACCCTATCTTTTTATTTTTATGACACAAAATGTAACACTCAATCATATCACGCTTTTCTTGATTAGAAAAATTCATATTGATAATTTACGAAAACAAAATCAACATTAATTAGAAACTACATAAATGATTTGGACCTGTCAATAGGTAATTGTCGTTTGCATCTGTTAATTGTTTCCATAGCACACTATGTTAACAGCATTTTTAGTTTTTAGTTACACCTATGAGTGAAGTACCTATTTGGATCTAAATTTGCTTTGTTCACTTATCTTAAATACTTTACTTACTTCAATTAGGTTGTTTTGGTACTGCTTGATTTATATCCTAATTTCTTTTATTGTTTCTTAATTTATCGTTTGTCATTCTCTGTTTATTAGTTTCTCAGAAATACTTTTATTTAAAATTGTAACTCCAATGGAATAAACATTTCACACCGAAATAATTATGTTTATAATTTCGAAATTAAAAGAAAAATTTTAATAACTAACTTAAATTTTATTATTAAACGCTATGCACATCTATCAATTGTTTGCATAGCAAACTACTTGAATAGTTCAAAAATGAAAAGAAAAAAAGGCCATAATTTATTTATTTATAAAACTAACTATGTCAAGTGGTATATCGTTAGAATCGTTGAAAAAGGGCCTTGTTTATAAAGTCATGGCCGATTATGGTTTCTATTAGAAAAAATACAAGCTTGTGTCATAATTCAAAAATTATAGCTTAAATAAAAAATTCGGTTAGACTGCATTATTAAGCAGATAATTACCTATAACTTTTTCCTTTATACATTTTTCTAAAGTCAATAATATCATAGCTATAGGCACTGAACAAAATAACAAAAAAACTATTTTTGTGAGATATCTAGTTAGCCATGCATTTTTTCCAAAAAACAAAAAGCTCATTAAATTAGGCTCGCAAAACTGCAGTTCTTTCCCCATTTAATCGTATTTCTATCTCCGCTAGTTTTTGAGATCCCCATACTAACATGGGAAAAAACCCACCCTGTATATTGTTCGGTCGTTGCTATAGTGTACATCGGGCCGTCAACAGACTAACGATAAATGTTTGTTTAGTTTTAGATTCCGTTTCTTTCATCTGAAGTACCAGTCTGCACTATGTTGCTTTTTATGGCGGTTGATATGACTTTCTCGTATTGCTAGTTGGGCAATTCTAGATCTTCAGTTCCATACCGAAAGTTTTGCGTTGTAAACTGAAATTGCCATTTTTTCTGAAAAAGTGGCAATTGATAAATAAGAAACATGTCAATAACAGCTTTACAAATTAGTAAAGTTGAATTTCTTGACACGGTAATAAAAACCTGTCATTTTTGTATACATATATGTATATTGTCTTAACTTGCTACAGACAGAAAAAGCTTAAACATTAAAAGGTTGGTAAAATTATAGAAAGGTAAATACTTAACATACTTAATAGTTTTGTTTGTTTTTAAATATGTGATAGTTTAGAATAAACTTGTAAACTATAAAACTTATTAGAGTATGTACTTCATTATCTTCAAAAAAAAACAAAAAGTGCAATGCGTGACTAACTACAGCTAAGCCAATTCATTCTTGTAATTTTTTAGTACATGCTTCAGGGTTATTATGTAGTATGTCGCAGAGGGTTTTCTTTAATGCTGTATAATCATCTAAATTCGTATTGTTGATATAAACAGTAGGTACGCCACTCAGATCTGGTGCGAGTATTTGTTGTTTGTCACCAAAAAGACCAACTAATTTGTCGCCTTCAGGTCCTTCTACACATTTCAAAACTTCATCTCCAGGCAATTCCAATTTAGAAGCGCACTAGAAGTAACTTTTAAAGTTATGAAGTTCGATAGATATTTAAATTTATTTATTAACTTACTTGTGCCAGTGTTTGTATGTCAGTGGTAGTATCAACTTCACTTTCAATACAGTATACATATTCCATGTGTGAGTCTTGTTCCCTAGACTTTGCAATACCACACGCTTGTAATCTGCTAATAGCACATTCTTCTGGGCCATGTTGACATTCATATGTCCAAGCATCGTTTACCTGTTGTCGCTAGAAGTTTCCGACACTATTTTACTACATTTATTATTTCCTGAATGAATAAATCATTTAAACCATTAAAAAATCCGAAGAAAGTCTGAATTGTCGTTTTACTATTTTGTATTATATCATCTCTTTTAATTTCAATACTCACTTTTATGTTTCCATAAGGTATAAAATCCACCTGAATATAAGTTCCTAGGTCTGCATACACTGGATACAGTACATTTGTAATAAATATCTGAGAGTACGGACAGAGCGGTTTGTAAAATATAGTTACTAATGGTTTGCTGTCCATTTGCTGGAATTAGTAATAATAATAAATACCTTTAGGGCTGAAGGATAAAACATCTCATCTAGTACCGTGAATATAAAAAGAAACACATTTTTAAAACATTATTTAGTCTTTTTTAATTGAAAATGTACAAATGATTACATACGCGTGAACCATTATTTGTAATTTGTTAGTTTTCTTATAGAAAAAGTTACAAAAATAAATTGTTTGAAATTTACCTGAAGAGAATGTTGAAAATAGAGACATCCCAAAATCATAGTCAGCAAACAGAACTTCATGTTTAAAAATAATTGAAGATGGTAACTGTAAGAACAGAAAGAAAACAAGTAGAAGTTTTGTTTATATGAGAAAAAGTTTCTTTTAAAGCAATGATTTTGGGGGATGCAGCTATAAAAAGGTTTATCTCAGAAATATGAATACGAATCTACAGTCTAAAAATCTGTTTCAGTATTTAATCTTCTATAACTCTACACTTCAGAATTAAGTTTTACAATTTTCCGTGTTACCATGTATCTCGTATTTCTAAATATGGTGTAGGTCTAAATGTGGAATTCTACATTATCCCGATTGTAATAATAATAATAATAATAATAATAATAATAATAATAATAATAATAATAATAATGATAGAAAATCCTACGTTGTTTCGTAAATTGATTATCCTAGACTGTAATAATGTCTTTAAATTTCTTGCCGACTCCATAAACTTCAGAACCAG